>CM054980.1:7029788-7132288 GCA_029030765.1 Salix suchowensis
TAAACTCTAAATTATCAAATAACTAATGCCTCTAGAACTTCTTAGTGTATTAGTAAATTTTTTTTAATAAATTTTTTTTTCCCATTACCCACTCTATAATAATTTGTGTGGGGTTAATATTGCTCAAAACTATGATGTATACCCAATATCATGAAGCTTACCACCACTAGACTTATTCATTTATTTTGAAATGACCTAAGTCGAATCTTTTATAAAGGAAACATGATTTTTTCTTTCATTTTTTTATTCGATTTGACTCTTATTCACTCATCACTTATTTCATTTAATACAATTTGATACAATTTCTAAGTAATTTAAATCAACCACTCATGGTACTAGTTCATTTTAAACTTCTGGTCGTTAGATAAATTGGTATTTTTAGTACCTCTCTAGGGGTGCTAGCCAATTAAACTTTTGGTCATCAAATAAACTAATGTCTCTAATACCTCTCAAGCTATTATGTATTGGTCATTTTGTTTTTAAAAAATAAACTATTTTTCATTACCCATTCCACGATTGATATATGTATATAAGCAACTTATTTAAAGAATTTGTAGTTATTTAACATGAATAACCTTTAACAATTTAAATGGTGAAGGAGCAAAAACACTTAGATGGTGCATGAGCTTTTGATATAGTCCCTTAATACTATATACTAAACTTATGGTCTCTCATATTACCCTATGAATCCAAACATCATCACAACATAAAACATCACACCATCACAACATAAATATCATTTGAAATTTATTTCATTTTTTGTCCCACTTTTAAAAAGTTCTTTATGTGTGTGTGTGTGTGTTAACTTACTTAAACAAGAAATTGAATAACATTCAACCCTTTATTCTTTGCTAAATTCGTGGTCGAACATGACCTTTAATGGCCTTATATTTTTTATATTCAAGTTTTTCATCAATTCTTACTCCCCTCACCCTTTAAATGTTCTTATTAATAAATTGAAAGCATAAAAGTTTTCTCCTAAATTAAAAACTCAATTCATTTCTTTAAAATTATCTCAAGTCAAATCTATTATAAGAAAATATGAATTTTTCTTTCGTTTTTTCATGTAATTTGATACAATTTTTATACAATCTAAATCAATCACTTTAATTCCCTCTTTATCTAGCAAATGGACAAATTATGTTTCCAAAGAGGAAACATGAATTTTCCTCAATTTTACATAGATATATTTTTCATATAACAAACATAATTCTAACAAAATATTCTGACAATTCACCAAACAAATACAAAACTCCTGCAAAGATCTCATTACAAAACCTTCCAATAGTAAAATTTAACTACTCTATAACATGTATATAATTTAAATTTATTTTTATGATGTTATATAATATGCAAAGCATTAAAATAAATGTAAGAGAATTTATGTTTGTTTATTACATGATGATAATAATAAAAATTAAAGAAATAAAAATAATAAATCCAACTAATTATCTATGATTTTACCTTTTTTGGATGAAAGAGTTGTTTGTTTTTGTGTTTTAAAAGTATTTATTTATTTATCAAATCATTTATTTTTATCTTGATGTATGAAATCAAAATTAACCTTTTCAAATATAAAATAAATAAATTATTCTAATATATTTTTAAATGAAAAAAATATTTTAAGAATCAACGCCGTATACACCCCCGGATGCCAAGATTTACAGCTTACCCGTCTTGTTATTTCTCCCGTTCTCTTCGGCCAGTGTCTGCCAACGCCAACGTCGCCAAGAAAACGCCGGTCTCCTCTTCCTGGGTTCCCGATCTTTCCACCAACCAAGTATTATCATCCCCATAAAACCCTTATAGTAGAGGCAGCAGCAGTCGAGATGGGGATTATCAGGAGTAGTTTCTCGTTCATAGTAGGAACTGTGTGTGGGGTTTACATTGCTCAAAACTACGATGTACCCAACATCAAGAAGCTTACCACCACTGGACTTTTCATGGCTAAGCTCGTTGAAGAGAAATATCGCAAGCCCAAGTCTCGAAATGACGGCGATGACTAGTTAGTTACCTTCTCAACCGTCCCCAGGTTTTTCGTTTTTTGTAATTCTTGAATTGATGGGTCATAATACACAGTTTGTTGAAAGAGAACAGGTATAAAATGGAATTTGATGTTAAAAGTCTACTTTTGATCGCTTCATTGAATCTTTACTTACCTTTTTGAAAAATAGATGTCAATTCGAGAATGGATTCTGATTTTTATTGGATCCTTCGAGTTTCTTACAAAGTCTTATCTTTGATAGCTGTCTTTGTTTGTTTAGAAGGCATAAAGGTACTGAGTGAATCAAATAATGGTTAAGCTGTTGAAGTGGATGTTTGCTGGAGAAAAGAACTTTAAATTTTATATTTTAGATAATTGAAAAGAGGATGCTTTTGTGGACAAATTGAATAAGTTGGCCGTTGAAGAATTGAAGTGCTAAGTTTGAAGGGCACAATCTATGACTCTATTCTGTGGCGGGTAACTGCCTTACTCGGGCTGGTTTGATTTGGCAATTCAAAATGTAGGTATTGCTAAACCAGGTGCAGACTGATTCCTGTAAGTCACGCTATATATCAGTCTGATTTTCATTGCTCGTTTGAATTCCTTGATTATATGTAGTAAATTATTTGGCACCGCCATGCTATTGTCTCCCGTAAGCTATTTAAGTAAGTAATCACTGCTAGGCAGCTGGTATCTCTAGTTGTAACAGGCACAATACCAAAATTGTTGTCTCTGGTCTAAGCTCCTTT
Source organism: Salix suchowensis (assembly GCA_029030765.1). Taxonomy (NCBI): domain Eukaryota; kingdom Viridiplantae; phylum Streptophyta; class Magnoliopsida; order Malpighiales; family Salicaceae; genus Salix; species Salix suchowensis. The sequence goes on from CM054980.1 coordinate 7,032,522, forward strand.
TCTACCTTTTCTCCCCAATGGATCTGATCTATAACCATAGGTTCCTGTAACCTTTTTCCTATGGTTTTGAGCCTACAATTATCACCATCCCATTTCATCTTTTTAGTCATTGAAGCTAAAGCCAAGAGTTCTCTGGTTTTAGAAAGTAGTAATCTTGGTTTATATTCACACCACCGATATCAGCTCTTCTGGGTATAGAAAGTAGTGCAATAGAATACCTGGTTTGTAGTTTATGGGGCAAGTGTCATGGTCATGGTTCACATGGGGCAAAAGGATGCAGTGGATGTCCAAGAGCTCATGGAGAGTTATTTGCATACTAACACCGAGATAATGCTTTAATCCTAAGTCTTAGCCCCATAAATATATGTTTATCTAAATACTCTGACCTTAGGCTCAAAGTAGAATGTTGTGTCTCCTGAGATATGGATTTAAAGGTTGTTGGTCATGCTCATTGCCTTATATGATGCATACGTTTGTGGCCTTTCAGGTTAGCACTAGCATGATTCTAAGGATTGCCAGGTTTTTTGGTTTATTCTCACTATAAAATCTATATCTTATCTGGTTCTTGTGCTTATTCTTTAGTCTGAAAGTAGTTGTTGGTTCATTTCCGAAGACATTTTCTTTTCCAAGTGTTTGGTTGAGTTAATTTGAAGCCTCCAATGCATAGTTGCTGTAGAGTTTGTTAAAGAAAGGGATGCAGGGGACAAGTAGTATATGTGCATTCTTATCTAGATTCTGCATGCAAAGGTATTTTTTGTAAATTCTGGACCTGCTTGAAATTACATTAGTCGAGGCTAGTAGTTTTCTGCCTCGTTTTTCTTTTATTTCATACAATTTAAATCTGTTTTCCACTTCTAAACCTCTAGACTAACAGATTCCATTTAAAACCTTCCACAAATTTTCCCCAAGTGTTTTTCTTTTGCATTTTTCCAATTCGATGTCACTCAATGTGAAGTCTTGGGGGAATTCGGAAACAATTCTAGACTATTTTTTATTAAATGAAATTGCTGCTCTTGATGCTTGAACTTGCATATAGCTGTTGCAAGCTCAAGACTTTTGACTTGTGGTTTCTAGAAAGATATCCAGAAGTTCACAAATAAGCAAAACCACCAAGTGTCATAGATGGGATTTAAAATGCAGTATATGGAATGGGCATTTAAATACTTGAAGAGAGAAGATGGTTTCATGGGAAAAATGTACAAGCTGGTTGAAGTGTATAAAGACATGATCTTTTCACGTTCTATAAATTGTCCTACATAAGTTGAATCGATTAGGGTTTTCAAACGAAGGTATTCTGACCAAGAAAGTGTTTTGACCTCGGCACAAAATATGATGTTCATATAATTGTGTCTGACCTTGGGTGTTGAACTTTGGTATTTTTTGTGTCATTTGCCACAGGGATTTCGACTCTCAGCATTGACAATATTTTGTACAGGGCATGTGTTTTTGGCCTTCTAAGTTAGCATAAGCATGAATCTACGCGCGTTGTCACTGTAAAATCTAATCTGTATCTTTTCTGGTGTTTGTGATAACGAGTGAATATACTGGTTGTTCATATTTTTTTGTAAAATTCCATTTCTTTTATAAATTTTCATACAGTAAATTGCAGTAACAGGAAGCGTCAGTCCCACTTAGCATAATGTTTGTGCTTCAGACATTTCCAGATCTTTTACTTTGCTGAGGTTCATTAGCTCAATGAAGAAAATCGTAGACATCTTTTCTGTCATAGGATGTTCATATTACAACTACGAAAGAAAGGGGCATGAGGAGTATGGTAGCATTTAATGCATCGTATTCCATACAGTACCTTCTGTCTTTCGCTATTTGATGAGTTTGAGACAAACAGCTGAGGTTCGGGAATGCGCTTCTTTCTACCCATGCGTAGTTTTGTTTTGATTAAGAGTGTGTTTGACATGGTTGTTATGGTTGAGGTTGAAAAAAAACAGTTTAATGAAAAGTGTTTTTAGCTGTGGTTCATAATTGAAATTAAAGTATTTGGTTAAAATTATGGTTGAGTTTGAGATTTAATGAAAAATAGTTTTGAGTATTTGATTACTATATTTTTTTCATATTGTTGTCAATTTTTGAAATTACTTTAAAGAACACACACACACACACACACATATATATAGTTTTTTTTTAAAATATTGTAGATTAAAAATCATAAAAATAAAATGTAATTAATAATTCAAGTAAATTAGACACTTGTTTTTATTTTTCTATCAAACTACTTGCAATTCCATCACGAACTAAATCCATATATAAACATGTCTGTGATTTTTTTATTGTGTGATCGATGCATAAAATCTGATAAAATATCTTCGGGATCAAAATTAATTAAAATAAATATTTTTTTTATTTTTATTCATAAATATTTTTAAAATATAGAAAGTCCCTCCTACAATTTTCTAATATATATATAGCCCCCCAACCCCAACCCCCCTCCCCCCACCCCCTCCACACACACCACAGAGACAGCACAACACTGCCCCCCTCCCCTTAGCTCTTGCACACTCGATTACTGCCATGTATGGTTCCAGAGAAGAAGTCCTGCACTCCTGATTGTTGTTCCAGAGAAGAAGACATACAGACAACACTCCCACTCCCGAACTTACTTCCTCTTCTGAGTCTTTTATTCTTGCTTCCTATTCCGAGTCTTGTTGCATGGGTTAATTGACACCGCAACTGCAAAAAGCATCTCTTAGCTTCTTTTGTAGTTGCGGCCTAACGTTTAATTTTTTGGTGGGACCCATAGTAAAAAACTAGGGGTCCCGTTTGGTATTGTTTGTGTTTGGCTCTGCGGTTCAACGCAAACACAGCCTAAACCACAGAGCCAAACAACATCTAAAACTAGTGATCAAATTGAAGTGCTAAAATCTTAGCCATGAGAGTTATGATCAGCACATCTTTGTCGTTTCTTGGACTTTGTGAGACCCCAAATACTTGGGAACAAACTCCTAATTATGACCTTTAATGGTGATTTATTGTAGAAATGGCATCATCATGAAATTGTTTTAAGGTAAGCCATACCCTAATACATTATCAATTGATATTTCTATGCTCAATTGTATTAAATCAAACGTGAATTCATAAAAAAAATTATTTAATTCAAAGAAAATACTAAATCCGTCAACTTATCAATAATTCAATGATACATGTAACTCATCTTAATTCAACCACATTTATGTTCTATTGCATGAACATGTGTGCATAATTAACTATATTTTTAACCGATTCTAACAATAGACACAAAATCTTTAATTCAGCACTTAAGCTAAATTAAAAGCGACATAATTAATTGAAATCATCAATTCAACTTATTTTTATGTTTAGCTATATCAAGTAAACTAATTGAATGTATTCTTAACTAATTTATAGTTGAGTCAACAAACTCTAAATTCATCATAAATCCCTAGACCCACCCTAAACAATTATTTAATTTCAACTAAACCAAAAACAAATTAATAACAGTGTAGACTGCAATAATAACTAGGTCAACAACGACAATAGTTGCAACAATAAAGGAAACGATGAATTTTCAACTCAAAAATATCAAAATGATGCTTAAAGACAAGGATATGTTTGATTTTTAGTTTTTTTTAAGGGAAAATTATAGGTGACTAAGGGATTTTTCAAGAGAGATGGTGGGTTTTTCTTCCAAGAAAGAAAGAGAGAGTCTGTATGTTTTGCTAATATATGATTTGTTTAAATTTTAATTGATGTTATATTTATGAAACATGATAAGGTTGAAACTATATTATTTCACTAAATCTTTTTTAAACAATATCATTGATGGGAGGCGAGGCGGCTGTTACTCACAGCAATGCATGTATGTGCTGGGAAATTTGGGAAATCAAGAACAAAGCGGGCGTTGGAAGGCAATAAAGCCGACGTAGCCGGGTTTTTTTCGAAGGAGCTGATGGCCTGTTTCCATCAAAACTAAATCAGAGCCGAGCCGAGCCGAGCCGAGAACATGATACCTACTCAATGGACGGGATATGCTTTTGACCTAGTAATTAATGGTAATACAGACAGGATCTAGCAAAAACACCGAAAAAACATGCTGAGACCAAATTGAGCAATCAATAATCTAAAAAAGTTCTCAAAATCTTAACAGCCCTTCAGGGCTATGTTACATTGCTTATATTGATAAATAACCTATGAAAAAATGTACATCTACACAAAAAAAAAAGAACAGGAGAAACAGGACAGACCGTCTTCCCTCCATTTCTTCCTACCTTTGTATGTACATGGAGAAGGTTTAAAAACAATCCCCTCTCATCTTCGTCCCCATCAAGCGATTTAGGTCTTCATCCCGATCAATAGGGAGTTTCCCTCGTCATTTTAATCAGGAGAGATCATAAAACACGCTGAAAACCAGTCGAAAATATTGATATAACCCCTGTTACCTCCCTCCCTAAATCACACATCAAATGCAGCAGCTTGTGCTTTTGATGCAGGAGATCCTTGAGACCTCGATTCAGCAATCTTTGCAGCCACTTCAGCCACAACAAGTCTAGTCAATAGCAGACCTGCAACTAAAGCTGCGGCCATTAACATTGTGAAAACTGCACTCCAGCTCTTAGCAGAAATGTAGCCTGTTAATAAAGGTCCGATTGCAGCTCCGACCGAGCCTGTTCCATCTATGATTGCCGTAACAGTTGCCAATGCCCTTGAGTTCCCTTTCAAGGAGCTGTGCGTTCCCAAGTCAGCCGAGACGGCTGTTGTTATAAGAGCATAAGGACCGTTCACAAGCATGCCAGTAAGAAGCATGAAAGCAATGTTAACACCCAATGAAAGGTGTCCATAGCTCCGGTAGAAGAAGAGAGCAGGGATGGAACAGTACATGAAGCTCGCCGCGGTAATTGCTCTGGCATCAAGGCGATCAGAAATGTGCCCGGCTAAAATGCCCCCGATCACCCCTCCCAACATCAAACAATGTTGACAAGTTCCCAGCAGTTCCATCAGATAAGTACTTTCCGTCAATGGCTGCAATATTGATGAGAATTCATGAGACCTCATCATGGATACTAATATGCGGAAGAGCAGAAAAACGAATACATTTCACCAGTTACAGAATGACAAAAAACAACATTTTAGATCTAAAACTATGAACGAGTATATGAGGATGTTTAGAGTTCCCTTCATTTTTTAGCACATTAAAGGAATGCTACACAAAATCAAAATAAGCTAAACAGCCAATTTTACCTGTGTGGCTAATGTAGAAAGGAAGCCAGTAGAGGAAGGTGTAGGCCACCAGTTTGGCAAAAAATAGGCAGAGAGCGAATGGAGCAACTCCAGGTATTTTCCATGCTTCAATGAACCCCACAGCTTCCTGTCTAACACCAGAGACCGATGCCAAAAGAGGCTCTGTAACTCCCTCCCCAGCTTTACTTGGAGAATCCAATTCATCTTCATCTTGGTCAACTCCAACAGCCTCGGGACTAACAGGCAGTAGTGCAAACACAAGAAAGCCAAAAAAAGTAATGAGGAGACCAGGCAAAACGAAGGACCAGCCCCACCCATAGCTCAACATTGCAGCAGCAATCAAAGAGCCTGAAATATTCCCTACAGAAGTGTGGGCATTCCATATACCCATAATTAGCCCTCTCTTCTTCTTCCCAAACCAGTTACCAACCACTGCAACCACGGAAGGCCATCCAGTTGATTGGAACAACCCAGCAAGCATTTGCACCATCAAGTAATAGTAAAAGTTATGCACATTTGCCCAAAATCCAACGCCGAATAATGAAGTGAATATACCAGTTCCAACCATTCCTACAGTCAAAAAGATCCTTAAATTTATCCTGTCACCCAGGTGCCCTGAAAAGTACATTCCCAAGGCGTATATAGCAAGGAAAGCCAAGTCGAGTTCACCAAGCAAGGCTGTCCCGTCTGATGCATTAAATGGGGCCCAACCATCTCCAAGTTTCCATGAAAGACTTTTTATCTCACCTGGTTCACTTGAGTAAGTAATCCTCCATGGGACAAACTTCAACCCCGCCTCGGAAGATTCTGGATCAAGGGTGCTCTTGACAATGCTCGTGGTTTTTCGAGCAGCATGGTAGCTAGTGTACGCCAAAAAAGTTACAATCAAGACAATGGCTTGGTGGGTTCTGTAGGAAAGCTTTTTCTTCTTTATGCACTCTATGAATCGAATACCAATAGGTGGCTTATTTTGGTTTCTTTCAGCAGCTTCGAGAAATGAACCCATGTATGGATTCTTAACTCTTCAAGGAATGAAGAAGATGGAGGGATTCAAACTTCCTCTCTTAGAACAAAAGCAGCACACTGCAGCACAGATAAACAACAACGTTTAACATCAGTTTACAATCATAACTTAGTAACAGCAGAAAAGGGAGAAAAGCACACAAGTCTAATACAAGCTTAGCATATCTCATAGCAAATCAAACGAAGAAACTCAATTGACACAACTTAATAACTTTTCATTGCTGTGTAAGAATGATAATTGAAAAAAAAACTCAAATTAAATTTGCATCAATTAAGCAGAGGTAGAATTCAATTACAATTAATTTTTTTTAAAAAAAAACTCTCAAAACTGTCGGTTAATATTTTAAAAATAGAAAATAAAAAAAAAACCCTGAAACTCTCTAAAAGCTACTGATATCTCCAGTTTCCAAAATTACTGTTACACCTATTTCCAAAATTATTTTTAAATTCGAGCCAAATAAAAGCCGTATTGAAGAAAACAGAAAGAAATGTGCAAACCAGAAAAGACTGCCTCACAGAAAAAATCTCAAACTTTACTCCTGCAAGGACAGGACTTGATAGTCTATATATCCACCATATCTTAACAGATTGAGTCCAGAAAAAACAAATCCGCAATAAACAACAGCCAGAAACAAAAATTCAATCAATGGAAAAACTGTTCATCAATCAGACACGAACCCAAATTTTTATTTGGCAGTAAATTTTCAGTTCAACAAAAACCCATTTCTCAAAATCAGCTTCTGATCACTCTCACCTTGACACAAAGAAACACCAACATGAAATTAAATACCAAATTTCAAAACTGAAAATATGAAAATGAGCATACATGAATAAACATGGAAACTGAAGTGCAACTGCATACCCTGTTTTGGAGTAACTGAGCTCACAAGAGATTGTTTGCTCTTGCTTTCTCGTTGTAGAAAACTATCAAATTCACTCACTGAAAGAGAAAATGAAACTTTTCTTCTTTTCTTCCTTTCTGATTCTTAACGAAAGAGAGACGCTGCCCGCTGGATTCTTATAACGGGTGGAATCTTAAGCCTGACGTTCACTAATAGTTTTCTCGTTTTTCAATTGTCGACTCTGTCCTTGGCTTGATACAGCTAAAGCTGTTTTGCTTTTTTTTTATATTGTTACTTGACGGAAATGCCCTTCACTCACTAGATCTCTCTGGATTAAGGGAAATGGATTGGCTTTTTTTTATTTTAGTATTTTTTTTTTGTATTTTAGTTATAGTATTTATTAAGCAACAATTAATCTGAAAATAGTTTTTTTTTTCTCTCTCCTCGTGCTGCATTAAATATGACTTTTATAATTTTCAAAGCGTGTTTATGTTATTTGAAAAGCAATTGCATGAAATCTAATAGAGTAGGTCTAATATCCTAACAACTCTAAATAGACTTGGGTATTTTTTTCCTTTTCAATATCTTTTTATCTTCCTTTTTACTTTCATTGTCATCCTTATTTTACTTTTAATATTTGTTTGATTTTAAATTTATTTTTTTCATTTATTTTTTATAAAAATTATCCCAGCTTCAAACAAATTTTATAATATTTATTTATAATTAACTTTATAAGTATTTATATTTATGATTGTGTAATTAAGTGAAATATACATATTCTATAAGTATGGATGACAATAAGCACCCTTATGTTGGTTTTCTATATATTTATAATTTATTTATTATCTATTGGGTAAAAAATTTAAATATTTATACTTTTTCTATCGAGTATTATATTATTTAATATTCAAAAGTAAAAAAATAAAACTACACACGTGCACATGGAATGTGTAAATATCGAGCATCTATTGTTTAAATTTATTCAAGTTGGTATCCATCAAGTTTAGATTATATATAAATATAAATCAAGGACCGATTGAATTTTATTTTTATTTTTTATATTTGATTATTTATATATTCACACATAAACCAAATATTGATAATTTCTGTCATAAATAAATGTTTGATCTCCTATTTTGATCATTGACGTGCCCCTGTAATCATAAAAGAAGCGCACTGAACTTGATATGAGCAAATTGATTAATAAAAACAAGTTTGGTGAGCAATATGACATTTGGTGGAGAGAAACTTAACATGTAATTGTCCAATTTTGACAAGACCACTAACAAGTTGTTGGATAGTTGAAAATCTGAGTTTCTTTTAATTTATACAAGTATCATAATTTATACACAAAATTAGTAAGAGGTTTGTATTTGTTTTCTATGTTACTCCATGTAAATATAACTTGTTGCTTACAGGGTCATGAAATGAGACTAAAATCAATCATTGTTAGCAGACACCTAAAAATTTAGTGATAACAATTTAGTCAAGAAAAGACCAATATATATCTTGTGGCGTGCGCGTTTTAGATATTGTACGATATATTTTATAAATCATCAATGATATTCTTTAGAAGCATGCATGAACTTGCTGATATAATGACTATAAATAATTAAAAATAACCACACATTAAAAAAAAAAGAGGCTAGATAAGCAAAATAAAAGTCACAAAGAATGAGTATTGATTGAAATACAAACTAAATATTATGTTTGAATAAAAAAAATACATATAAAAAAGTATCCAGTAGTTTTTAATTTTTATACCCCTTTTCTATTTAATCCAGAAATCACCGGAGGATAACTAGAACAGGACCTGACATCCTACGAACATGACGTGTCTATACGGTCCCACCATATCCAAACTGTTCAAAATCAGGGGGGGTGCGTGGGATTATTGAAATAATTTCAGAATCTCCTCAGGGCCATTCTTGTAATTCCACCAGCCGGACAGCTTATCAATAAGGGCCGCGGGAACGCATATTCGAATATCCAGAAAGAATTATTCTAAGCTGCAGAGGATATCCTCCACCCAAAATATTAAACGGCCCATGTCGACGTGGAAGTACGGAAATGACGTGGCGAGATTGATTGGCGCAACAGAAGAGGGCGGTGGAGGAAGGGTCGCACGTGGCGGCTGGCACCCGTTCATGGCGACGCAGAGAAAAGCTGTCTGTTTCGGAAAGGAGATGGAAACTTCCCTTTTTTTCTGGCTTGTTTCGGTGTCCATTATGTTTCCATTGTTGGTTTCTGAATCTGACGTCAGAGGTTATTGTGCTGTAGCATCTGGTCAGGATTGAAGGGGCAATCCCTTTTCTTCTTGTTTTTTTTAATCCATTCATCTGATATATATGATACATGTGGGGATAAGTTTTCTGATAGCAAAGACCTCACGATTATTGAGCTTCCCGATTTGAATCCTATCGATTTAACTATGGGCCCGCCGCCATTTAATTAACGCCCTACTTTGTCGTTTATTTAATTAATTGTTTAGATGTCTTAGGCCCGTTTGGGAGAGCGGTTGCGGTAGCTTTTTTAAAGTGCTTTTCGTGCTGAAATATATTAAAATGATGTTTTTTATTTTTTAAAAATCATTTTTAACATCATCACATCAAAATGATCTAAAAACACTAAAATATATTTATTTAAAATAAAAAATTTGAATTTCAACAAAACAACGGTTTGAGCCGCAGTGTCAAACAGGCACTTAGGTAGACTCTGCCCACTGGATTCGAGAATGATTTCATCGTCACAAAAACGGTGAGTTCGACCACTTCATTAAATTCATGTCCATTTAAACTCGACGTTGTACTTAAAACCTGGAAATATTAAATTTAATAGCGTGCTATATCTACACTTATTTGAGCTGAGTTCATTACAACGTCAAATAATGTTAGGTCTAAAACCGAGCTAGACCCGTACCATCCTAGCCTAGCATTACACCGAGCTGAGGGATGTTGGATATGACAACAATCCCCACTTGTTTATTATTGAGTTATCATGTCTTTGGATCTTCCAAGTAAAAATTTAGTCTTCAAATATTTTTTTATAAGGTGTTTATCCATCAAATTCATTTTATGAATTGGATTAAAAAGGATACAAATCATGTTTGACCATTATCTATTTACTACTCATTTATTTATTTTTAAACAGATATACCATGCCCATTTTATTTTTAAACAGATATACCATGCCCATTTTAAACTCACTCAACTTCTACCCTACTACCTATCAGCTCATTCAAATTATTTTATACTCCGATCAATTTTATGATTTGACATCCAAGGTTGCAATTTTTTTTATTAAAGGATTAAATTGCAACTAAAAAAGAGTTTGGTTGCCAAAATCTTTATAACATGGACTTATTTGTAATATAGATGAAGTTTAGAGACTACAATAAGTTTTAAAAAATCTCAGAGACTAGAAAATAAAATTTCAGAATTTCATTTTCTGGTCATATTTCTATATGGATCCAATAGGTAAGACTTACCCAACCCATTTAATTTAGAGTATTTCAAGTCAATCTATTATTAATGATCCATTCAATATATTTTGACCCTTTTAGGATTCATGACTCTTTAAAATACAGGAGAATGAGTGGGTCAATGGGTATGGATCATGGTTGTAAATTCAGTTTCGAATGATTATTTTTTTCTTCAATTGGAACAAAATATTTTAGTTTTAAAGCGTTTTGGCGCTCCGTTTCAGGGTTATACTATTTATGTATATATACATATAATTAAATATATTAATTAAAAAAAATAGTTCAAATCCAAAAATAAATTATTTAGAATTATGCAATTTTATCTTAAAAAACACAATAAAATCGATATTTCTGAACAAAATTATGAGCATGTATAACATTATGAGAATGTCATCATCAATCTAGCAAAGTCATTACATTCTCTGATTGTTCTGAACTTTTAACATAATATACATAAATATATCAAGAAACTCATCGTAAAATTTCATCTCAATCTAACGGTCGAATTAAGAGATATAATTGATATTATAAAATTATTCATTATTTAAAAAAAAAACTCTATTTGATTGAATCGGAACTGGCATAGCGAAACTGAAACATTTCGGGTGAAATTTTAAACAAGATAAAATTTATCTTAATTTTTTAACTGGTACAAAATATTTTCGATCGTTTTGGCCAAAACAAAACAAAATCAACAAAAGTGGCATGGATAAGTTTTGCCACCAACTAGTAACTTAAAGACTGTATTTATTTAGATAGTAAAGGAGTATCTCATTCCATTTAATTTTTTAGATATTTTTTATAAGTTCGACCAAAGCAAATAAAACTCAACTCTGACTATTCAAGAAGTTAAAAAACACGTTCTGATTCAGTTTTGGCGTCTGCATAATGTAAATTATACTAAAGATTATTTGGATTTAAATAATAAAGAAGGTTATTGGCATCTTTCAATAATAATAATAATATCCAGTCACCAAGCACCCAGTCACCTGCCTGGAAAGAAATAAGGAAGAGAAGTCGTGGCATGCCCACTTGCAATTGCCGCACGCAGGATGAGGAGGGGCTGCTTAGAAAAACCGGCGGCCATGTGCAAGCCACTGTCATGGTTGCATAAAAATATCATAACTTTTAAGATCTTACGATGTTATCAATCACACAATTTATTTTTTAAAATATAAAAGTAACGTTGTTGCTTATAATAGCACAATCTGTATATTTATCAGGGCAACCTTAAAATAAATAAATAAATAAATAAACTCAACATGTCAAAATATGGATAAAATATTTTTCAACCTCTATATATTTTATATATATAAAATAAAAAAGGGGCTGCGCCATTGAAAACAACTGATACATTGCTCTTGAACCTATACCATTTATTTTTAAAAAAATCTTAACTAAGTTTCTTTTTGAAAAGTCAGGCACGCCAAAGATATAATTTATTTATTTATTTATTTATTGCTTAAACCCCGCCCTGCTTTGCCACATAGCTCACGTTCTTCACCGTGAATAATCCGCGAGACATGTGAAAAATGGTCCTTAATTCATGCCCTAGAAGGAATGTTAGTTTGACTGTTTTGGTAGGATTGTTGAAGTTATTTTTAAAAATATTTTTTGTTTAAAAATATATTAAAATGATAGTTTTTATTTTTTTAAATTATTTTTATATCAACATATAAAATATATAAAAACACCCAAAAAAATCAATTTAACATAAAAACAAAAATATATTTTTTTATTTTTTTTTTCAAAAATATTTTTAAAATACAATAAAAAAAAAAAAAAGGAAGACAGATCGTAACGTAGGAGTCTTCATGCGTTCCTAGACAACGATAAGTCAATTTCCTGGCACCACGGACGAGGGTAGTGGTGCTGGGTACATGAACTTCAATTTGCAATCAGGCCAGCTGGCCTTTTGGAATAGGATTAATGATGTTATTAAAAGTATTTTTTTTAGAAATATATTAAAATGATATTTTTTATTTTTTAAAATTATTTTTGATATCAGTATATTAAAATAATTTAAAAATATCAAAAAAATAATAATTTTAAATAAAAAAAATAAAAATAAAAATATTTCAAATTTCTTTTAAAGTATTTTTGAAATGCAGTAAAACACTCATCTATCAATTTCCGTGATGGATGATAGCAGATCCAAGCTGCAGGAGTTGATTATAAACTTTAATGGGCCGATGACTGAGGTGATTGTTGGATTGGATTCCAGTCGAAACACACCCCAGTCATCTTGTTGCTAGTTTGTGGGCCGGTGACTGCTTTAGTTAATGCCAAATTGTGGCCCAACATGAAATGGTAACTTGATGCTTTGCTCTGATTGGTTTCATTGCGCACTTCTTGCGGTGTTGATTTAAAAAAAAAAAAGTTTTTTCAATGTATTTGTCATGAGTTTTCCAAGCTAACCCGAGTTATGAGATTGATGGACTAATTTATTTAAATTTTTAAAAATTTATCATCTAATATTGAATTGATGCAGGATCATGATTCATAATTTTTAGACATGAATCATTGCTAATTTGAGTCTTCGCACCTTTATTATCCACCATTTTCCATTAATAAAATTTTTTAAAAACAAATTTTTGTTTTTCCATATCTTTGATGATATACTTTGTTACCATAATGTTGCTTTATATTTTCTTTGCTTTTTTGTAGTTGCAATAAATATAAAATAACTTATTAGAGAGTGTTTGAAATAGAGTGTTTACATACTTTTTTTTCATATGTTGATAGCATTTTTGTTGGAAATAATGTTTTTGTCCATGATACAAAATATGCTTTAAGATTGATGTTAAATTATTATGAACATAAATAAAGAACAATAAACCTAAGGCATGTATAAACATTATCTTTAAAAATATTTTTGCAACACAAAGTTACTCCTCGGGTTTTAAGAGGTTCCTTCTTTAAATACGATATGCAGAAACAACAAGATAAAAATAATAAAAAAACACCCGACAAGGTTGAAGAGGATAAAAATATTTTTCATTGATTGTTATTTGATTTCAATAATGCAGGGTTTGGGAGTGCAATGTATTTATAGATTAATAGTATATAGCAATTAGTAAGAAAATTAAATGCATTATACAACTATCACAATAGTTTTTTTTTAAAAAAAAATAGTAGAAAAACATAGTTTTTATGGTGACCATTAGAAAATTAATTTAAGGGAGCTTAAAAAATTATGGTTTAGAGACTAAAAGTAAATAATTACTGAAAATAAAATATCTAAAAAATATTGCACAAATAGTTTCTCTCTTGTTTAACTTAATCTTATACACCAAGTTAACATCATGAATCATTTTTTTTTTTTTATGTTTTAGATATTTTTATATGTTAATAAATAAATAAAAAAATTATTTTAATATATTTTTAAATAAAAAATATTTTTAAAAACAACAATCAATAAAATATAATATAGTGCTGATACGTTAACCTGATGAAGAAACTCAGGTGGAGAATGTGTGAATCCAAGCACGCGACCTTCTTTACAAGGTTGCCTTATCCAAATGCAAACTGGCTAGCACTTCTATTATTGCTGGCTCCTCCTCTGCTTTATTGACATAAATAAATATATTACCCGGCTCGACTCCGGATTAGTCGACAGTGGCTGGATTATCGGATGGTTTCTACAAAAAAAAAACATAAATAAATATTTATAGTGTATTAAAATCAATATTACGACTCCCCTATAATAATTTTATTTTATTGAAATGTGTATATATATATATATATATATAGTTTAATCAGAGCACATGATCTTCTTTGTTAAGAAATTTGATCAATAAAAAGAAAAATAATTTGATACTCAAAATTTGTAAGAAAAGAAAAAAAGGAAAGTTTGTTTTTCCGTTTGGTTACGAAGGAAAAAGAAAACCGACAGAATAATTTCCCTAAACCAGAACAGGAATATACTTAAATCCAATCCGAGGAAAGAGATATTAAGCAAAGCCGCTGCTTTCTCTCGTCTTCAAAGATAGGACACCCCATCCAAATTCAAAACCAAACCCTAAATAGTAAGAATTCCACTTTTATTTTTCAATCCTAAAAAAAGGGTAGAAAAAATAAAAGAAACTCATTTTTAATAAAAAAAAATTAATCTGTTATTTAGCCTAATATCAGTAATTCGAACCATTATCAACTCATGGACCTTCAACGAGCTATGCTGGATGAACTCATGGGTGCAGGTAATAAAACCCTATTTTATTTTTCAATCTCATGCATTTACATTGACAAATCTCTGATTATTTGATTGATTGTATGGGGCTGTTAACATGTTTAGAATTTTGTGTTTTTTTTTTCTTATGTTAAAAAGATCGTAATTTGACGGAGGAAGAGAGAAAAGATTACAAGGAAATAACATGGGATTCGAAGGAGGTCTGTGCTTATTACATGGCTCGGTTCTGTCCTCATGACCTCTTTGTCAACACCAAAAGTGATATTGGTTAGTTATTGTAGCTTTAAGTTGATTAATTTTGATTGGATTGTGTTAACTTTAGTCTGTTTCTATATTTTGAAGAATTTGAACTCTCATTATATCTGTGCTTGATTTGTACCTTGGTGATTAAGTTGAGCTTTGGTTTTGATAATTTGGAGATTTTTCGCTAATTGGTTTTTGCTCCTTTTGTTTTTGCTGTCAGGACCATGTGACAGGGTTCATGATCCAAAGTTGAAAGAAAGGTAGGTGTGGGTGTTTTAATTGACAATGCTATGACACTGCTGCATTCTAGTTCCAGTATGTTACTGCCTGAACGTTCTCTGTGGATCTGTTGCCTGAAATCTGAATAATGGTGGTTTTTGATTGATTGTTTATGTGTTGCAGTAATTCGCCAAGTGCTATGTTTGTTATAAGTTTTCGAGTTAATATTATGTCATTTGACTCTATATGCTTATTAAATCAACTACTTCTTAATACTCTTGCATTAGTTACTTATTTGATTCTTTACAAGAAACTGGCTGCCTTGTATGTGTGACTGAAGATGAATCTTGGATCTGCAAAACACTGTTGGTGTGATGTTTTTTCTTCTTGATGTAACTTAACTAAAATGTTCATCAAGTTGTTGTAAGAAGAAGAGGATAATTTGTGTTATTCAAATCAGTCCACAGCATCAGTGATTTTACATAAAGCCTTTAGATTTTGTTTTGTTTTGATACTCGTGCTTGCAGTTCATGATGGATCTAAATTAGGTGTTCTATCAAAGTTTAGTTGGTCTTCTTCATCAAGATTTTCCCATGCTCTCTGCATATGTAATGAAACTTGATCCAATGGCTGCTTTAATTATTTTCTGACTTTAGCTTTGAGAAGTCCCCAAGACATGATGTGAATCTGGCCAAATTTGAAGCAGAACTTGCTCAGAGATGTGAGAAATTGGTGGGTCGATTACTTCATTGGTTGCTTGTGATATGTAATTTTATATGTTCACATGAGATCCTTTTCTATGCAGGTTATGGAATTGGATAGAAGAGTTAGGCGTGGACGAGAACGCCTAGCACAAGGGGATGAACCTATGCCACCTCCTCCACTGTCAGCTGACAAGTCTGAACGATTATCTGTGGTTGAGGAGAAAATAAAAAACCTGCTGGTGCAAGTGGAGGCCCTTGGCGAAGTTGGGAAGGTGGATGAAGCTCAAGCGCTTATGAAAAAGGTGTTCTTAATTGTTTACAATAGCACCCAATTCGCCACCCAAACCTGAAAATAACAAAAATATAAAAACAATGCATCCATGCTTTTATGTTGCAGTTCCTCCTTTAAAGTATGATATTGTGTTAAACCTTCCTTTCCTTTTTTTGCCCCTTGAAATATGAAATTGCTTGCCCAACCAGTGACTTAAATCCTAACATTTTGCGACTCTTCTAACAGGTGGACGAACTTAATGCTGAGAAAGCATTGATTCAATGCCAGAATGATAAAGTATTGGTGGTTCCACAGGAGAAAAAGATGGCTTTGTGTGAGATTTGCGGTTCCTTTCTAGTTGCAAATGATGTTGCAGAGAGAACCCAGTCTCATATCACAGGGAAGCAGCACATCGGATACGGGATGGTTCGGGATTATATCGCCGAGTACAAGGTGAGTGAAGTTAACTTCACTGTATGAATTTAGTGTACAATATATTTGTTGTTTTAGTGAACTGAGAAGGTGGAATACACAGGAAGCTAAGGAGAAGGCAAGGGAAGAGGAAAGACTGGCAAGGGAAAAAGAAGCAGGAGAACGGAGGAAACTGAGGGAGAAGGAACATGAGAACAGGAGTGGTTCAGGTGATAGAGATCGGTATCATGATCGAGATAGAGAAAGGGAGCGGGACAGGCACCGAGGCCGTGAAAGGTCAAGGGAGTGGAATGGTAGGGGTAGTCGAGATGATTGGAGGACTAAGAATGGAAGAGATGGTGGCAGGGATAGGCACCGTGACCGGAGCAGGTCATGTTCCCCTGTTAGGCATGGTCGCAGGGGGTCACCTAGAAGTCCAGCTCGCCCATATTAGAGGATTATGTTCATGGATATCTGAGTTTAAAATTATATGAGGTAGACTTTTTAATCTCAAAGTTTCATGAACATGTGCTTTTGGAGTCTCATGTTAATTGTCATCATGGGTAAAAATTTTCTTGTTATCTCACAGCTTTATTGAGAGTTTACCTCCCTTTCATCAAATATTATTAGAGGAGAAAAGGGTTGAGGTAGGTATTACTTAATGCTGTTGTAACTATTTTGTGTTCTTTTTGGACTTGTTTAAACTAAATTATTACGCCTTTGTCTCTGGAACATTGCTTCATGGTCTAGTATCTGTCTCCTATCTATGGTCATTGACATTCTCATGTACCTAAGAGTACAGATTCAAAATATATGCTTGAGTGACACCGCTGCTGCGATCGCTGATGGTTTAGTGTCTCAATCTGAAGGTAATGAATAAATCTTGTTTTCTAACATGACTTGCGCCAATAGGTTGACTTCGACTTACCATAGAAGGGTTTTTTTTTAGGGGGTGAGGTTCAAGCTGGATAATTTTTGTTGGCAACTGCTTCGTGGTTGACTAGACAGGGAAAGAAATTTGGGAATCCCAAGTTGTAGTGTTATTAACCATGCCCCATTTCAATTGATCTTGCATTTCAGTTTTAGCATGTTGATGATCTAGTAGGTTGGAAAGCTCATCTGTCCACTCAATTTCACCTTTACCATTGTCATATGAAACTCAAAGTGACTGGGTTGTGTGAGGGCTTTGCAAATAAATAGGCAGTCTTTGAAGCCAAACACATGTGTTTTGGGGTGGTTATCCGACTAGGAAACCTCGAGAATTCGATTTCATGGAAAACTGCTTTTTGTCATACAGAGTAGTGGGTACCTTTGGAGTTAAAATTTCAAAAGCCAGGATCAGCCAATTAATAGGTAACTGCCCCTTACAGAGTATCTCTTAGAGCCAAGATGTCTCTAAACCTCAATCACTTGGAACAGTTCTTTTTATGCTTGTCTGGAAATCTACTTCAGTGGACTGGAACTGGATGCACTTTAACTTCAAATGATGCGGGAACTGGAGGTAACTTTAACCTGCATGAAATGTCAAATAGCATATTTCTGTGTCCAGCTTGCAGGAAAGACATGTAATCTGTTGAACTTGGATGGCAGAGTTGCCGCTGGTTAGTAAGTTCCTGATGTAATCTGTGGATGGTTTGTGCATGGGAATATTAAAATAAGTTGGTGCTATCTTATTGGAGGTTCAGATTGAACAATGTCGAATTAGAAAATATGTAATGACAATTTGCAGTTTTAATGTGCGACCTTGCATTGTTGAAATAGTCCTATGTGTTTCTAGCATAGATTTCATTTGATTTGCCAATCTGCATGCTATCGCTTCAAAAAGTTTATGATCACACAATTCTGGTACAACTTGCTTCATGAGCTTGTCCATGGTAAAATGGGGATTTTCTCTCTTTCGAATAGGAAAACTGAAGTATGTAAGCTAGATATCATACGACACATGTTAGCAGCTCCATCATTTGCCAAACTCCTCCACTTGATGCAAGGTGTGATAAGCTCTTGGTGGTACAACGCCATTGATTTGTCTTCTCGTTGAGGAGATTGTGGCAACCACGCAGAACTGCAAAAGGTGGAATTGAAAGTAATAACTACAATTTTATTTGACACCTCTTACAAGTCTGAAAGGAATTTACACTTCTGCTAGCCAAAATTTTGAAAAATGCAATTGACAGTTAATTTGCTCAAATAATTGTCAACTCCGTTATGTTGGGTATAGCCTGCTTGGTGCCACACAAATAGGGTTCCTTGACCTGGGAAATTGCAGTAGTCACCTACCTGACTGGGTTTACTAGAAAAATAAACATTCACTTCTCCCTTTTTCGTTTCTCCCCCTGAGGGAGAATACCTTAATTACTTTTGGGTTCTACCTCTCTTCTCACCACAAGGTCCAGTTCAACCATACGAAAAAAAGAAAAAGAACCTATAAATCTTCATTGTTACTATTATGCAACCGGCAATAGTGAATGGAAGCTTCACTGGACACAAGGGAAAGAGGGCCCACAATCAGACAGCATACAAAAACATTAGCAACACAAGAAAGCTACTGGTAAGGAGCAAAACAGGGTCCAACCATTTGTGTATCTTCACGGAATTTATCCATAAAAGACATAATCTGTGGCTCCCGTTTTCAAGTTTCTCGTTGTTCTCAAACACTGCTAATAATAGCAAATGAATAACTTTCCATCGAACTCACCACCAGCAGCAGCAATTAGCATTTAGCATCTCAGGAGTGAAACCATGAACGACACAGTGGACAAGCTGGTCATCTTTCTAGCAAAGAGAGATGGCATAGATAAGCTTGTCAAGACTTTCCAGTACGTGTCCAAGCTCGGTCACTGGCATGTAGAAACCACCCATCCCGACGCTGCAACGAGATTCAAGCAATGGGAAGTTTCTTCTGGGCTTGGCCGGAAAGCCTTTAGAACCGGCAGGTTTCTCACCGGCTTCAATGCTCTGAGAAGAGGCCCTGGCGCAACCCCGACGTTAAAGATCTTATCTGTTCTTGCTAATGCAGGAGAAATGGTCTATTTCTTTTTTGACCATTTTCTTTGGCTGTCAAGAATTGGAACTTTGGATGCAAAGTTGGCAAGAAGGATGAGCTTCATTTCAGCTTTTGGTGAGTCTTTTGGCTACATATTTTTCATCATATCTGATTTTATTATAATGAAAGAAGGACTAGAAACGGAGAGGAGGCTCTTAATTTCTTCAAAAGAAGATGGTTCAGAAGATGCGAAAGAGAGGACGGGGAAGATCAGAGCAGAGAGAGTGATGAGGTTGATGGCAGTAGCAGCTAACGTCGCGGATTTGATAATTGCTCTGGCAGATATTGAGCCCAACCCATTTTGCAACCATGCTGTTACTCTTGGTATTAGTGGGCTGGTGTCTGCTTGGGCTGGTTGGTACAGAAATTGGCCCTCGTAGTCATTGCTCATATACCTATTAACCTACTCTTGAAAATGGGGGCAAATAAAATTCATTTATGCTGTATAATGTGTTTGTATTGTGATTGATGTTGCTTTTAAAAGTTTGTTTTTGTTCATAAATGAATTATAATGATGTGTTTTTTTTAAAAAAAATATTTTGACTTCAGCATATGAAAATAATTTAAAAACACTATTTTTTTTTAATTTAAAGTAAAAAAAATAAAAGATATTTAAAAAAATATATTAGGGTCGTAGTCACGATGGAAATTATACTCCTTTACATCAAAGATTCTTGAAATATATATATATATATATATATATATATATATATATATATATGTCAATTAACATTATGTAAATAGGGGTAATATATATCATATGTGATATATTAAAATTAAATTATTCTTTTAATAATTTTGATGGGCTAATATAAAAAAAAATAACATATTTATTTGTATATATTTCAAGTAAAAAGCAAACTAAATAATTTATAAATCATAATACCAAACGTGAACTTAATAAGAACAGGATGAAACCTAAATCAATAAATTATAAATACAAAAAAATTAATCATAAATAAACAATAAAATACTTTAGATTTTGATTTACGCTGTAATTTTCAATTTTTCAGAATGCAAGTTATGGTGATTAATGGAAAAGCAGTCAAATAAGACTAACCCACCAACTTGTTTGAATAATTTAGTTTCAATTAATTCATGAGCTTTGTTGAGGTGACATTCACAAATTGAAAATTGAAAAAATCTTCAAGTTATAGGCATAGTTGTTAATGCCGTTCCGGTTTTTCGATTGGAACGGAATGTTCTGGTTTTGAAGCGTTCTCGCGTCTTTGTTTCGGTGATCGTCATATGTATTAATTAATTATATATATATATATATATATATATATATGGAAAATAAAATATTAATTTAACAAGCATAATTAAAATTTGAATTCTTTTTTTATTTTTTTTTAAATTATTTTGATGTATAGATGTCAAAAATAATTTTTAAAAAATAAAAAAAATAGATTTTGAACCCGGAACGGCACGCCCGGAACGGAACCGAGGCGTTCCGGCCGGAATTTTCAGATCGGACCGAAATCAAAACCAAGATGAAAACGATGCTGTTTTATCTCGGTTTATTGAATGTAACGGAACGTTTCGGCTGTTCTGGCCAGAATAGAACGGAATTAACAACTATGGTTATAGCCTTATAGGAGTGAAAAAAAGAAATCATTTATTTTACTAAAGAAAAACAAATTTAACCCGCAACATATTCTCCCAGGAGGAACCCAAATGCAATTGGGCCAGGAAAGGGTGCGTCAAAGCCTGGTAAAGAGTCGTGGTCTTTGAAGAAACCGCATGCCACATTCAAGTCTAAAGATGTAGAAAGTTGACCTCGTGATCTCCTTACACTAACAACACCCCCACCTATTCTTGATCGGAATGTAATCTAGCATTTCCATCACTTTTAGTTATTAAAATTAAATTGAATATTCTCTTTTGCAAATTTGGTTTTCTATTTTTCACCGTTAGCATAAAAAAACACTGAAGTTCGGCTTTTTCGTTGTCGGGTTTCTTTTATTTTGCGTTTCTCAGAGGCTAAACAGAGGTTTTCTGGGTTTTGTGAGATCAGATGGCTGAAGGAAACGTTTCAAGATATGTGAAGTTAACAAAAGAACAAGCTGGTGTAGAGGAGATTAAGCCCGGTGAACTAAATCAGCCCATTGAGGTTCCTCAGGTCTCAATCTCTCTCTTTAATCTCAAATTTTTTCACTCTGTTTCAAGTCTCGAGGTTTAAGTAATTGTAATGTTTTACTGTCAGATGGGATGGTTTCAAAGTTTGCACCCTAAAAGGGTTTAGCTTTTCAACTTTGATCTGATATTGCTGTATCTGTTTCTCTTGGGTCAAATTATAAATGTGTTTATTTGTGGGATTTGAATGTTGAGGCTAAAATTTTGTAAAGATATGATCTTATGGATCACCCCTTTTTTTTTTCCGGTGGGGCAGTTGTCCGTTCGTAAGTGTAATGAATGTGGGCAACCCTTACCTGAAAACTTTGAGCCTCCAGGAGATGAACCTTGGACTACTGGGATTTTTGGATGTGCTGAGGATACCGAAAGCTGTAAGTACGTTTATAATTTAGTAATATATCGTTTTCAAATCAATGTTTTATGATACAGTGCTTTGCAGCTTTCCGGTTTATTAAGTTTGAATTTATGACATGGACATATATACTTAGTTGATCTGCTTTGCCCTTAACTCGGACGTGTATGAACTATCTGGTAAATTATCCAGTGCATGAGATAAATGGCTTTGGCCAAATTTGAGTTCGTGATCATTGTATGTGCATGAAAAGAAAGTCATGGCAGTTTATCTTGAAGCTCATGCAGTAGACAAACTATGAGCAGTACTTTCTTGACATAGTTGTGCCCCTGAGCTAAGTAAACAACTGTTGGAGACATAATTTCATCCGATTAAAAAATGATTATTTGCCCATACGGTAGCCCCATGTAAAGCCCGAAACTTTTTTGTTATTGAAAAAGCTGTCATCAAGGTAGTAAAAACTAGCACTCCAGTCCTGAAATATACAGATAGAATCATAAAAAATAAGACAGCAATTACAATCTTTGATTAGTTTACTTAGACATAAGATTGCAATCGAGTGTAGGAACATTGAGGACATATTTAAAATCTATACTTAGAAATTGTTATTAACCTTTTTCTTGCAATTGGTGAGAAACTACAACATGCAATTTTTCATTATCAGGACTTAGTGAATAGTTTGTAAATGGTTGAGAATGACTAGCCATATGATTGGATGCCACCTGAATCATTGATCTAGAAAGCAAAATTTGAACAACAAAATAGGGCATAGGGATGACTACCTATTTTAGCCAAGGAAACACTAGGAATACCAAATGATGAATTGAATGTAGCGGTTTCAAAATCTCATATGCTCATTACTAAAAATGCTCTTCTCAATTTCA
The DNA here is from genome assembly GCA_029030765.1 of Salix suchowensis. Classification (NCBI taxonomy): domain Eukaryota; kingdom Viridiplantae; phylum Streptophyta; class Magnoliopsida; order Malpighiales; family Salicaceae; genus Salix; species Salix suchowensis. The sequence continues at coordinate 7,055,528 of CM054980.1, forward strand.
TTTGCTGCACGAACCACATGGTTGGTTTTGTCACCAGGTTTGCTACTTTTCCAAGTAGCTGGCTTTCCATAGAGCTTCCAACAAGTTTCCCGTGTTTGTTGTGGCTTGTCACAATAGTCACACCACACAAAAAAGTTGTCATCAGCATACGCTGATTTGCAATAATCTTATTTGCATCTGCATTTGCATTCGCAGTAGCTAATGTAGAGTTCTCAATAGGGCCTCTAGTGCATGTTTTCCAAGCATGACCCTATGTGTCTCTCTTCTCTTCTATCTTTTGAAAATACCTTGTCAATTGGAGGTAGTTTTTTTTTGCTTATTCTCCTCCTCCTCACTTCATCAATCTTTTCACTGGGTCTAGCTAGAAATTTATAAATCTAAAGCCCATTGTTTTCTTATAGAAGTTGCAGTCCTCTGTAGATTTCCATTCATAATCATTGTACGAATCAAAAAATTTCCACAACCATTTCAGTGTGTCAAAAAGTATTTGGTGACATTGTTTTCTCCTTGCCAAATTTCAAGTTTCAAAGTCAAGTCATAAACATGGGATTGACTACCCAAATCATAATAATCCAGTTATATTATCTCAAAACTCCTTTGCCGTTGAATATAACATATATAGTTGGAGTTAATGTCTTCATCCATGGGCTTCACAAGCCATGTCATAACCATGAAGTTTTTAGCATCCGAGGTAGCATATGTCGGGTCCTCCCTTTCTAGCATCATCTTCTCTCCAATTAGAAAACCTATTTTCCCTCTCCCTTGAATATACATTCACACAGAGCAACGCAAGAGTTGGTAACCAAATCTCTGCTATGATGCCAAAGACAGAGTATTCTCTAGAAATCATTTTAGTGACTTGATTCAAAATAGTCTGTTAAAAGTTCCTATTAAAGGAGAATACAAGGCATAAAATCAGGAACCAAATCAAATCATATATTTTAATTAAGAGTGAACTTTAATTTGTATTAATACCAAAATCTATTCCTAATAGGCAATATAATATGGGATTTTCTATTTTACAACAGCATATTATTTTAGAAATCACACCATACCTGGGAAGGTGTGGTAGGCTGTCACTAATTTTTGTTATTCCTTGGTTAAGTGGATGTCATTGTCTTTTTGGCAACTTTATGCAATTCATTCTCTTGTATTTCATAGTTTCTTCAAGAAGTATGGGTACCATTTTTTTCAGTGTTTTAGTAAGTTATGTATGCAAGGCATGATGAATTAATACCTTATATTTTACACCCTGAAAGGCTGGACAGGACTGTTTTGCCCGTGTGTTCTATTTGGTAGAAATACTGAGAGCTTGAGAGATGATACGCCCTGGACTACCCCGTGCATTTGCCATGCTGTATGTGTTGAAGGTGGCATTGCACTGGCCGCAGCAACAGCAGTCTTCCATGGAATTGACCCAAGGACATCATTTCTCATTTGTGAGGGTTTACTTTTTGCTTGGTGGATGTGTGGCATATACACTGGTCTTGTTAGGCAGTCTTTACAGAAGAAATATCATCTAAAGGTAATCTCAATTTTAATATTGATTGTATGATTGAAACCGACACTGATCCTCAAACACTTAAGTTAAGGTTAAAAAAAGCATCATGTGCACATTTTGTAGATGCAGACAAGATGACTGCATCTGAATTCCTTTTGTATGTCATGGGAGCTCTAATAATTATAAGAGTTGTAAAATTCGAAATACTAGGGGTGTGCATAATTCGGTACCATGACCATTACCAAAGAACTTGAACGTAAACATGAGAATCAGGTTGATACTTTTGTGAACCTGAACCTGACAATCAAAGAATCTCTAGGTTTGTTTAACCCAAGTTCAAATTTGGTTTCCAGGTTTACCTAAACTCATTCCTGAACATATGCAATCCTTCAAATAAGAACTTGAAAATCATAAGTGATAGGTTAAACTCATAATCCAGCGGTTAGGATCAGATATCATGTTCGTAGGCTATTTTTGAACACCCATATGGAATACTGTAATTAGTGATATTATTCCTTGAATGACTTATGGTGAGAATTACTTTTTCAGCGCAAAAATTTGTTTAGTTCGTGATAAAGTGCGCTGCTGGAAGTTGATGTCAATTAACAAAGCATAATGAAATGGTAGTTATATAACTCTGTAAATTTAAAGAGCATTCTGTTCCTTCATGAAGTAATAAAATATGACAATCACAGAAGCATTTTTTGTCCAATTCAAATCTAGCTGTTTCAAAAGCAGCAAAGAGCATTAAATTAGAGCTTTTGCGAAGAGGATGTCAACTGCTTTTTTCAGCTAACCAAAATCACGTAGCCTGTGCTTGCCAGCAACCTGCACGGCTTCCACTGTGCTGCCGAATGGAGCGTTGATATTTAGGGGGTTGCTATAGCTCCAACGCCTAAAGCTCAGGCATTGTAGACTCCCCATCATTATTTACGTTACTGTTTACTTGTTTTTGTTTGGATTGCAGAATTCACCTTGTGATCCATGCATGGTGCACTGCTGCCTGCACTGGTGTGCTTTATGCCAGGAGCACAGGGAGATGAAAGGGCGTCTATCAGATAACTTTGTCATGCCAATGACCGTTGTCAACCCTCCCCCTGTTCAAGAGATGAGTGCCACCAACGAAAACCAGGACTCTACTATTTCCTCTGAAAAGGGCACCAGCTTGGAGATGCAGCCTCTGTAAACTCCAGTCATACAATGGCATACTATGAAAGCGAATTTCATCTCGAAACTGATTTTTTCGTTCTGTCAGAAACCATTTCCTTACACAAGAAATTACCGCACCCCCCCTGTGCATTAAAAGATTCAAACAGCTATACTTTCTGTCCTTGCTGATGCTATATTGTAGAGTGAATTTTACTTTTGATTAATGCGGATGCGTTAATTATCATTCAAACCATATGTTATATATGTTCGCACCTCCTCGTTGTTCTGATGAACTGGGAAGAGTTTCTTCCACAGCCCGAGCCTCAGTTTTTGTGTTGTTTTGATATGTTTAAACTTTTCGCATGCAGCTTTTTGCACAGGAGATTCTGTTGGTACTGAATTTGGTGATTCAGTCAGGTAACTTGAGCATGGGATGGATTGATTGATCTAACATTCTCATGTCCAGCACGCCACCACTTAGCCAAACACTACTTTTCCGGGATAGTTGCTTCACCAGTCTTTACATGGAAGAGGCCTGCAGTGCATCATGGTGGATGGAATTATTGGATTAGAAGAAAAAGGAGAGAGTTGGTGTTGCTGGCCCTCTGCTTTCAGTTCACTGAATAAATCAGGCGAATTCAGTGGCCTGAAATAGTAAAGCAGGACCGCAAATGATAGACACGGGTTATTGCTGTCACAGCTTCCAAAGCTGAAAAAGCTGAACCAAGAACTGTACCACAGCTCGGATTATTTTTCACGTCGTTTAGCAGGGCAAATTATTTCAAACTAGAACATTTAAGAAAATAAGATGAACTCCAATAGAAGAGCTAAAAAAGATAAAAAAAAATTAGCTTTTATAATTCATTTTGATAGCTCCAAGAAAAAAAATTATATCAAAGAGCTAAAATAATATTTATAAGTTGATGAGTTATTCTTACATGTTTGATAGAAGAGTAAAAATATATTTATATGTAAAAAAGTGGTTTTGATTGTACTTTTATCAATTATTTATTATTAATAAATAGTTATATTAATATTATATATTAAAATAAAATTGTCTTTTCTAAATAACTTTTTTTCTTATTAGAGTGCAAATATAAAAAAAAATGTTATATTTATACTATTTAAAAAGCTATATTATTAATCTGGCTTCTCTAAATAGCTTTTTTCCTTGGAGATGCTCTAAATACGAGTCGTAACGTGTGTTACCTATTAAAACATGTAAGTAACATTGGTTTAAAAATATATTACACTAGCTATTTACTCACTCTTCGTCACGATTGGAATCATATTTTTTTCAATGCAAAAAATATTAAGAATGCAAGATTTTTTTTTATTATACTATGAATTTGGGCTAAATAATAAATTTGTGCATAATTCTTGCAGAGTGAATTTTCAATAAAATATATGAATTTTAAATCAATATAAATGTATTTGTTCAACAGACAAAATTACAAGCATAAAATTATTATCGCCATTAAAAAAATAAGAAGATTCAAATACCTGAATTATCGAATTTACTATATTAAAAGTAGTTAATTTTATAATCTAATTTAAACTAAACACAACAACAAAATATAAATTGTGGAAACACCTACAATAACCATATAACAAAATAAATTATTGATTTTCTACCTATAAAAAGAAAAAAACATAATTGAAAATCCATCATTACATTACCATCATGATCAAAACTATAATAGTTAAAATAATTATTACCATTATTGTCCAAATAATTAAAATCATTAAATTTTTCCAGAGAATAAAAAAAATCACTTTTACAATAAGGGACTAGATTAAAAAATGAATTAAATCAAGAAAACATGTTAATAAAACAACAATTAAAAGAACAATGATCAAATTTGTTACAAAAAAATAAGTGAAATAAAATGCATATTAATTGATGGAAGATGTTTAGTTTTTGGAATGGCTAGCATGAAATCCAAGGTAATAAGATAGGAAAAGGGACACCAGTTGGTCTAGAAGAACAATTAAAAAAATCACTTTTATAAAAAAGCAAGCAATAAAAAAAAACAATCATTAAAATTATTGTTATTATTGAACAAACAATGAAACAATAAATTATCTTGAAGAATAAAAAAAATACTTTAACAAAAGAGTAAACAAAAAACAACAACAAAAAGAGACAATATTAAATAAATATTAGGAGCATAAAAAAATCATATGATCCAATGAAAAATAAAAATAACAGAATACACCAAAAACAAAGGGAAAAAGGAAAAAATATTAATTCTAAAACGATCACTAGCATAAATTAAAATTTTAGTACTAAAATAAATAAATAAAATTCCAAGAAAATATTAAACGACAAAAAGTAAAAACCAAACTAAAAGCATAAATTCATAATAAGGACAAAAAAATAAACATTGTCCAAGAAGGACTGAAAGAACCAAAGGAATTAATACTAAATAAAAAATTAAAAGAATAAGAGCTGAAATGAAAAATAAAATGTATAATTAATTCATATTGAAGGATAAAACTCCAACAAATCAAAACTTTGGGACTGAAAAAAAATAAAAGAATCTAAAAAAATAGTAGTTTATTTTTTAAAATAAAATAATAAGGATCGAAATAAAAAGTAACATATATGACTAATTTTAATTGGATGACAAAATTGAAACATATTAAAACTTGCATACCAAAACAATTAAAGAAACAAAACACAAACCAAAAATCAAATGAATAAAGGTTGCAATGAAAAACAACATATATGATCAATTTCAATTGAAAGGTACAATTGCAAACAATCAAAACTTTTATTAAAGAAATCAAGAAGAAAAAAGAAATTCAAAGACCAGACCCCAAAAGGAAACACGCAACAACTTAGAGTATCAACCTACATTTTTCCACTGTAAGAGAGAGAAAAGGGAGAAAAAAAGGAAAACCATCGACGATCATCCACTCTTCATACAATGACATGCTCACATCCAAGAGGAAAAACACATGGCGGCCCACAGAGAGACACGAAGATCGAGCATTTTCAAACCACCTGTTGACACCGCACACGTCACCTGAAATGTCCGTACGAGTGAAACCTGGCGGTGCGTAAGGCAGACACACTTATAGTAACCTCGAGGAAAAACAATTAAAAAATATCAAATTACCTAAATACCCCTAGACCAAATGATAACCATGAAAAAAACAGGGTGTGAAAGTATCGTCATACCCCCAACGTCAAACCTTTTTTTGGGTCATTTCTAAGGATATTTAAATAGTTTTACTATGCACAGAACATGAAAACCCTACACTACCCTCGCCTCCAGCGTCTAGTCCATGCCTTAGCTGAGGGTAAAGGTGTAATTGTGTTGTTCAATATAAGGAAAAAAACAAAAATACACTTATCCAACCTTCGTTCTTTTGTCAACACCTAGGAGCAAATAAGTAATTTCACTGTGCAAATAAAATTAGAAAAAGACCAAGACACCCCAACACAATATATAAATACCACATATGTCCTCTAGAAATGTCCACAATACCCCCATAATCAAGGGTTAATTTTTTTTTTATCCAAGGTGCAAAAAAATAATTTCACTATTAAAATCCATAGTGATCTATGTCTATGAGCACAATAAAACATCAACACTTTTTAGTTTTTTTTAAATGTGGAACTAGAAAACCACAAGCATGTCATCATTATATATAATAAATAATTTCATCTTTCTCTATTGCATTGTTCAAACATGACACATGACATCATTGGTAGCATCATGAAATTTGGTCTTCCTCACATATTAAAAAATTCACATAATATATGAGAGAAAAATACATTAGCATTTATAAGAGATACATAAGAATTTGATTACATGTTAACAAAAAATTAAAAATTATTCATATGTATCAATTTATTATATTTTGGTGCATGAGACTCATAATTATCCATATTATATTTTGTCTAACTTGAAGTGTCATATAGGCGTCATGTAACACTCTCCCATGGTGGTATTATGAATCACCTTGTTACATTAATATATCAGGACATACATAGATTTAACTTAATAGATGAATATTGCTCTTTAAATATATGATCTCTCATCACATACCAAAGATTGATTGATGTATTATACTTGAACCACTGAGCAATCATCGTCCATCGATTATTATTAAATAACATGAAAGTCATTAAGTGTGTCAACATCATCGGGTATGTGTTGATGTAGATGTAATTCAAGCTAGTGTATTGTCCAATCAAGATAATACACCTCAACAAATGACTTAACAATGCACTGAGACCACTGATAGTCAAAAATCAATAAGCACAATGTCTATAGCACCTATATGAAACCATAAAATGCATATATTAAAAACATCCACACCTAAAAAACTAAAATTAAATAAAAAAAATTAAATAATTGAGTTCACACACACTTAGTGAGGCTCGTGAGAATCCGACTCGTCCCGATTGAACTCATGAACATGGGTGAGATTTTGTGTAAATGCTTGTACCTATTCCTAACTCAGTTATCATGAAAAATAGTTATCATTAATTATCCTAGAGCTTTCCATAACTCAGTGTATTAAAACTCATACTAGGAGCAATGGATATACCGCCATAACACTTTGAATGCCCCCACCTAAAATCTTATGAGTAATATCAACATCAAATCCATTGACATACTAAATTTTTAAACTTGTCAAATTAACTGTTTAATTTTTCTTTCCTTTCCCCTCTCTCATCTTTCCTAAAATTAAAATTCCACACTTCCCAAGTATTTTTATAATATCGGATTTAAAAAATATATAATCTTGTCAAAATGTGATTTAAAAAAAAATGAATCGTACAAGCTAGCCTTAACTTTCTTTTTGAAAGAACGCCGTTGACGCCTACTCTTATTTTGCGTAAAAGGAACGTTGTTTCACTCACTTGTCTCTTTCAAAACCAGAATCAACACGAAACAAAGTGCTTGCCCCCAGTCAAAGTTCATGTCCAAAACATTACTAATACCTACCTAGACAGTCTCTCTCTCTCTCTCTCTCTACCGAGACATTTGTGACTCTGTCCAGGCTTGACTCCATGGAAAGAACACAGTCGGAGGTCGGAAGGAGGTGGAGAATGGAAAAGAATAAAGAAAGGGTGCAGTGCCCGCCGCCGGTGCCTCCCATGGTGAGACCACCGTCGCCCAATCCAGTGAAGCTAGCAGCAATAGCTGTCAGCCTGAACATACAGCTGAGATCGGCAGACATGCCTGGTGCAATGCAAGAGCGTGCATTTAGGTGCGCTAGAGCACTCCTTGATGCTACTAGCCTCGAAAGCAAGAAGCCGAATCCCACACATATTGCCAGGTGTCTGAAGAAGGTAAGCAGACTTTCCATGGCTTCAGCCTTGTGTGTAAAATCTGCTCTTGTACAACAGCCTGTGTAGTTTTTGTAAGCATAGCTGCGTAAGTTCCAAAGATAGCATCTTTTTGATAAAATGAATGTGGCATCTATTGATACTAGCTAGTTCAAGTGAATGCACATTTCAATATGCTGGTGGGAAAAGAAATTGCAAGCCTCCCTGTTATTAGTTTATTAGAGGGCTCATTAGCAAGCCGATAGATCAAGTAGCCAAACCCCCACCTCCTCTCCTCTCCTTATAATACTATTCCTGACATGAAAAAAGATTGTCCCACAGACGTTAGCCTTGAGGAGGAGTACAAATATCAAGGGAGTAAGTTTTTTTGGCAGCTCTAAAGACTGGATAAAATAGTTTATGGTTATCAAGTTTAAAAGGAGCTTTTAATTAACTTAGGTTTGAATTACACATCAATTAATGATGCACAGATTTTAGGTTTTTTTCGTTGCACCAAACAATTTACCATAACTTCCTTACTGGCATACAATGGATTCTTGTTTGAGATTCTTGTACAATTAACTATGAACCCCAATGTTTGAAATTTCTTGATGTAGTTTAGCTGCCAAAAACCAAAACTAATTATGTGATTGGCCTTAATTGGCTTCAGCATCATCTCCTTGTCTCTCTTCTTAACCAGCCCTTACAGGCTTTTACAAGGAACCTTTGGCACTGTAGGTGTTCATCAGGCAGACCAATTTTTTTTCCTGCTTTCCTTCTCTTTTTCAGGAGTTTGATGAAATGTATGGTCTGGCATGGCACTGCGTTGTTGGCAAGAGTTTTGGATCATTCATTACTTGCTCAAGTGGTGGGTTTGTGTATTTTTCTGTGGACAACCTATCTTTTCTTCTATTCAAGACAGAGGTTCAGCCAGTGAAGAAGCCATCTCCATTGCGCAAGCTCGATGCATAAGGTGGTTATGCTAATGTAAAATCTCTGTTTCAATTTTAGGGTGTTTGACCTGTGTAGATTATAATTCTTATGCTTTATTTATTACCTTTTCTCCTGCCTTTCCTCCTTTTTCGGTACGTTTAGTTTCCATTACAAGTGGCTAGATTTTATTTATTCGAGTAGCATTAAAATCTTATAAATCCTATTTGAATTTGGATTCGGTTCTTAATTACTAATATTGGTTTACTACAAGGCAAAAATCCGGCATTTGTTTTTTCAAAAATTACACTCACACTATAAAGAAATATGAAGAGCGATGAAGACAGTTAGCCGATTCCCTTAATGGCAATAAGGGACGGTGATCGTGATTCGTGAAGGTGGCACAAGACCATGCAGAAGCAACTCTGCTTCTTCTTCTTGTTCTTATATACACTTTTGCTAATTATGATTCTTCTTCCAGCTCAAACTCATCAAGTGAAGCTGTTTATTGGGAGTCCCGCAACTCTTCTTTCCAACGCGTTGATTTGGAATCAGAAACTGCTGTAGACTGAAAGTTTTGACATGGGAGACCAAGATAAACAAAGGAGATGACAGAGATCAGGAGCTCCCTAAAAAATGATGGCTTGTTTCAGCTTTTTGTGGTTTCTACTCTTTGCTTGATATCGTTCTATACGTTCTATATTCCAATTCTGTTTTGATTCGTCTCAACGAACTATACTTGGGCCAAATGTGTTTTTCCCTTCTGATTTCATAACTAGCCATTGGCCAATTTTTCCTCGTGTTTATTTGATGATGATATCATTTGATTAATCAACCTCTTAAAAATGGATACAGTGTTTCCAGCCCTTAAAAATTTCTAGCAGCTGAACTAATTAATGGAGAGGAACAGAACGCCTTTTTTGTTTTAATTCTCTCTTTCTATATTCGTGTGTTAGGATTACTGTTTCCTTTTACCCTTTCTTGTTTTTTTCAAGCAATTTATGTAATTGCTCTCATTAAAGAAACAACAAATTGACAGAATATGAAACACTATTTTCTTTTATTTTTCTTTGGCTTAACTCTGTGAATTCAAACCCACATCCCACCTATGTCATCTTGGCAAGATCTATTTTACAGAAAACAGGACTGTGATTGATATTTTTTTGCCCTTTCCTGAGAATTAGAAGTTTTGGACTGCATGCTATTGAAACTGATGAGATTCAACAATATTGATCTTATACCATGATAACTCTGTTAGTGTTATGTTTTAAAGTAAAAGTTGATCCAGGGAGTTTTCACAAATACAGAAGGATGACAACTGTACAAACTGCTAATCACAGAAAGTAGCAGTGAAATTCTACCACGTAATATATAGCGGTTAATTTTTGAATCACGGGTTGACAACCCTGAACAGACCCACACATGCGTATATGAACATAGTTGCAATCTCTCTATAACTGCTTTACATGAAAAAAAAATAAAAAAAAGGGATTACAATTTCTCTCCAGTCTCCTGCCTAAGAAAAACTGACTTCAAACTCTTCTTGTCTTGGCTACATGTTGATATTTGGTAAAATGGCACCAACATCACTGTCTGCACGTTTCCAACAATCTGTCACTCCTGCTTCTCTTAGAGCCTATCTTGCAGAGTTCATCTCCACTTTCTTTTATGTGTTTGCAGTTGTAGGATCTGCCATGGCTTCAAGTGAGTGGCGAATAACACTTGTATCCTGTTTAGTTGAAAGGGGTTGTCGTGATTATCCATTTCTTGTTGTAATATGTCAATTTAAATAATCATCGTTTTTTTGATTTTATGTTAGTATCGTTTTTTTCTATCTTCAAAGCAATACTAGCATGTAAAATGGAAATTCAGGACCATTTGTCAATTCTGGTATGGTTTGTTCGATGACCTGCTCGAAATTTTCGTCCCTTTCTTCTTCTTTCGCACTTGAAATGCTTTGGAAAGAGCAAAAACACATGATTTAGTACTTTCCTCGCAAGTAACAGTTGACAAGTTTTAAGGTTGATGTTTGATTCGGGCGTTTATGTCAGGGAAATTATTGCCAGATGCAGCAGCAGATCCATCCAGCCTGGTGATAGTCGCCATTGCGAATGTTTTTGCACTCTCCTCGGCGGTGTACATTGCTGCAAGTGCCTCTGGAGGACACGTGAATCCTGCTGTCACGTTTGCCATGGCTGTTTCAGGCCACGTTAATGTTCCCACTGCTCTGTTCTACTGGATTTCTCAGATGCTGGCCTCCGTTATGGCCTGCATTTTCCTGAAAGTGACCACCGTAGGACAGGTAAGAAAATCCCTTCACATTTCATGCAAGCTGGACTGGATAGGATCTTCTACCTGGTTGCATTCATTATCCTGCCCTGCACCCTCACTGAGATGTAATTTCTATTCTTGAATTTTGCAGCATGTTCCAACCTTCGCGATTGCAGAGGAAATGACAGGATTTGGAGCATCCCTGCTAGAAGGTGTGATGACGTTTGGTTTGGTGTACACTGTTTATGCTGCCGCAGACCCTAGACGTAGTTCATTGGGTGCCATTGGACCTTTAGCAGTAGGTCTCATGGCAGGAGCCAATGTCTTGGCGGCCGGACCCTTCTCCGGTGGCTCGATGAATCCAGCTTGTGCATTTGGGTCTGCGGTTATTGCCGGAAAGTTCAAAAACCAGGCTGTTTATTGGGTGGGACCCTTGATCGGAGCCTCAGTTGCTGGGCTTCTCTATGACAATGTCGTGTTCCCTCCTCAAGCCCCAGATTCTGCCAGGAGGGGGGTTTCAGAAGGTGTTGGAGTTTAATTGCTTTTATTTTCCTATTATTTTCTGCTCTTTTTTGTCTTATTTTTAATTTTAGTGGTAACAATGGTCCTATGTATTTAGCTTTTAATCGTTAATAAATCAATTACCATTTAGCATTTGTTTTTTCGTGAATTGAAATCGCGGTAGGTTGTTTTTATTGGAGTGATTGTTTGAGAGTAGATTTAAAGTTGTTTTTAAAAATATTTTTTAATAAAAAAATATATCAGAAATAATTTTTTTTATATTTTGTAAAATATTATTTTTGACATTATTAAATGAAAATGATAAAAAAATATATGAAACTTAATAAAAATCAGGTACTAAAATAATTCATTTACTTGATTTTTGACAACCGTTTCTCTTTCTCATCATTTCCCAAATCATAGTAGCTGCAAGTACACATTTTTCCACAGACATGATTATTTTATGCAAGGGTAATAAATTCTTGCTCTACTGTATTTAAAACTAGTTTTGTGTGTTTTTAAATATAAAACAATTTCTAATAATAATAAAAGCTTAATTACGGGTCATAAATAAGCCGCGCTTTCATAGCAGAACAACTTTGATTTGGACAAATTTAAAGTGTAAGGTTTACTTTAAGTAAATAAAAAAGTTTAAGGACACAATCCAAAATCCATCCTCGTCCATTATCGAGTTATAAAAAGAACCCACAAATCCTCCCCCCATAAACCCTCTCTTCTCCACTTCACGGTCATCCATGGCGCGCCAACAGAATAGGATGTGTGTGAATAAAATCCTAATCTGCACAATGAAAAGTGTGAAGAATTTATGCAGAAACAAGATAAGCTTTATTCATCATTCTCTTCCAATGAGTCGATTGTGCACTGAACTGCTCTTCACTGAAAACTACATTACCGGCAATGCATCGAGCACTTAGAGCAAAGAACAAACCTGACTTCATTTCTGAAAATATTGTTAGGCCGACAAATGAGGAGGATCCTCTATTTGAAATGTGGGAGAGGTGCAATGATATGGTGGTTTCCTAGATACAAAATGCATATCAAATACACTCTGGCTTTTGTGGATGATGCTCAAATGGTGTGGACGGAACTTAAAGATCGCTTCACCCAGCAAAATAGTTCTCGCATCTTCCAGCTTAAAAGAGATTTGGCTAATCTTTGATGGGACAGAGACTTTGGAAGTATATATTTTGGTAATCTCAAAACTCTTTGGGATGAAATGGTTGTTTATAATCCTATGCCATTATACACATGTGGTCAGTTGAAAAATGTTAAATAAGAGGTATCAGAGGGATTATGTTATGCAATTTCTTATAGGGTTTGAATGATCAATATACCAAATCATGCTGATCGAGCCTCTTCTCAGTGTTAACAAGGTGTTTTCTTTGGTTCAACAACAAGAACAACTCCACCAACTTACCAATAACACTCTTCTTGTGAATCTATGGCTGGAGCAGAGTGGTATCAGTATGGAGAGCTGACAGAGAAAGAAGAAGAATTGAGACCAAAATGGCACTACAGTGGCAGTGCCTCATTGATGTGGTCTGTGCAATCGACGTGCGCTGTTGGATAGATAAACATGTCATATTTTATTACAAATTTTGAATGATGTAACATAACCGAAAATCTACCGACTCTGTAAGAAATTTGAGTTTTTGAATAAATTTTTTGCCTGCGATATTGAAAGTCTTCTTTTTTAATAAATAAAAAAAGTTGTTGAGGGCTGACCAGGTCAATACCACGCTGGATTTATCAACCTCTGCGCTTATTTTCTTAGATTGCAATCTCTGTACTTGCTCCACCACTTCCATCTTTGATTATAAAATATTACTTAAAATAGATTTGATAAGATAATGACTGGCTTTTAGGAATGTAATAAACAATTACAACAAGTGGGAGGCGTTCGAGTTCTTTGTGTGGAGCCTGTCGGCTATCAAACATCACCTCCAGCGACAACATTCCTCTTTCTGATAGCCAGGCACGTTTGAATGGCGGAACAACAGTTGATCCAGAGTTTTTTTTTTTAACATATTTTCTTGTTTTATTTCATTTGGATTTTATACCATATTCTTGTTTTCATTATTTTAATTAATATTTTTTTTCTTATGATCAACTTTTGTTTCATGATTTTTTTTCTTCATGTGTTTTCTTTTACAGAGTAATCCTGATTATGTTTTTTTTTAGAATTTTTTTCATGTTTTCTTTTCTTTTAATTTACTCGAGAGCCCACCTTGATTTTTTTTTATACAATTTTCTTATGTACAAGGTTATTATAATGTCATACAGTGACATGGTGACTCATGTTTTTTTTTCAAGTCTTTGAATGTTTGTCGTGCTAGTAACTAAGCTTTGAATTTTTTCCATTAGATTATTTCATTCTTATTTTATTTTTACTTTGTTATCGAATATTGTTGAGATATTTTAAAAACTTTTCCAGGGATTTTTTATAATAATAAAAAAATATTTTTTCTTACTAGTGATTGGTTTTTCCTAATTATATTATTAAAATTAATAAAAACGATTGAATATATTCAAATAAATAATTCAGTTACTATTATTTTTTACTCATTTAAAAAGTTATTATTATTCAAGCATTAGAAAAAAACTTATCTCGAGAAATCTCTCCAGCATGGGCCTGTTGATTATGGTCAAACTTGGGATCCTGATTTCTCCTGACATGGGCCTAGTTGTAGCTCATATAAAATATCTGTCGGCCCAATTCAGAGTGGCAAATAACAAAAATAAAAATCATTTTCCCGCTTCTCCTGCTCTAAATTTCAAAATACAATCAGAATTCCCTCCCTCCAAAAAAGAGAAGAAAAAATCTGCACATAAACAAAACCCTCCAGTCCTCTCCGATCCCATCTAACCGATTTCCGGGGGTTTCTCAACTCGGAAACCCTAAACCGTCCAAACCACCACTGTTCCCTCAACTCACAGTACACGCTTAAAATTCCCTTTTAATTCTAGGGTTTTTCACTTTCAATTAAGAATGTATGTTAAAGGAGATATGTTTAGAGGGGTTCAAATCCTACGCAACAAGAACAGTTGTGCAAGGATTCGACCCCTTCTTCAATGCAATTACGGGGCTGAACGGGTCGGGCAAGTCGAATATTTTGGATTCGATTTGCTTTGTTTTGGGTATAACTAATTTGCAGCAAGTCAGGGCTTCGAATTTGCAGGAGTTAGTGTACAAGCAAGGACAAGCAGGGATCACTAAAGCAACAGTGTCAATCGTGTTCGATAATTCTGACAGGAGCAGGAGTCCTCTTGGGTACGAGAATCATTCGGAGATTACTGTTACTAGACAGGTTAGTTTTAATTCAAAAAATTAAAATCAAGGGTTGATATATGGGGGCTTGGTGATATTTTGAGAGAATGCAGTATTTTTGTGCAAGCAATAGCATTTTTTTTGTCAGAGGCGAGAGAGGTTTGGTTTTGTTCACGCAATCACACATTTTGTTCAATAAAAGTTTCTCATTCATAAAATTAGCATTTTGCAAGTGTTGCTTTTTATGGCGAAGCTGGTCAGCCTCCATATGCCTTGTTTTAATAGGAAAAATAACGGCTCAGCATGTTTTGGTGATTGCTTCAAAGACAAAACTAGAATGTTACTCTAGTCTACAATGTACTCTAGACATGATAGAACGGCCCTGATATTTGGTGACTGCTTATCTCATGTTCAAATAAATAAAGGTTTGTGGTTATCATGAGGTTATCGAGCTACTCGTGGAAAAAAAGCACTTTCATGGTCATGATTCTTCAAATTTAACTCAACTTGTTTGCTTTGATGGGGTTGATTTGCATGTGAAGGATTTATATTTGGATTTGCAGATTGTGGTTGGTGGAAGGAACAAGTATTTGATCAATGGAAAGCTAGCCCAGCCTAGTCAAGTTCAAAACCTTTTTCATTCAGTGCAGCTGAATGTTAACAATCCACATTTTCTCATCATGCAAGGACGTATTACTAAGGTCTTAAATATGAAACCTCCAGAGATCTTATCTATGCTTGAAGAGGCTGCTGGGACAAGAATGTATGAGACAAAGAAAGAGTCTGCATTGAAAACACTAGAGAAGAAACAGAGCAAGGTTGTTGAAATTAATAAGCTTCTTGACCAGGAGATACTTCCAGCTCTGGAAAAGTTGAGGAAGGAGAGGATGCAATATATGCAATGGGCCAATGGCAATGCTGAATTAGATCGCCTCAAAAGGTTTTGCACTGCTTATGATTATGTTCAAGCAGAGAAAATCAGAGACAGTGCAGTTGGTGAGGTGGAACAAATGAAGGCCAAAATTGCTGAGATTGACCATAATGCAGATCAAATGCGGGTGGAAATACAACAAAAGGAGACAGAAGTATCAAAATTGACTGCTGAAAAGGAAGCCAGCATGGGCGGGGAAGCAAAAACACTGTCAGAGAATGTAGATGTGCTCGCCCAAGATCTTGTGCGAGAGGTATCGGTGTTGAATAACAAAGAGGATACTTTAAGGAGTGAACAAGAGAATGCTGAAAAGGTGATGAGGCAATGCTTGCTAATTTGGATGTTTATTTTCTTATGTGCTCTAGCTTTGTGTATTTGCTTCTACTAATTGTTGAACTTTTTTTCTTGTCTTGTTTTTTTAATGATTTTTTTAATGACTGGGAGTTTTTCATATCAAATTTACATTTGCCATTTTTATGCTACCAGATTGTTCATAGTATTGAAGACTTGAAGCAGTCTATAGAAGAGAGGGCCACTGCTGTTAAAAAGTCTGAAGAAGGAGCGGCTGATCTCAACAAGAGAGCCGAAGAACTTTCCAAGAGTTTGGAAAACTTTGAGAAGGAATACCAAGTAAGTATTCATGCTTGCTTATTTGCTTCATTTTACTCCATTGAAACAGATAGCTAATGCATTTGATGAGCAAACCAAGTCATGAATTGAGAGAGTTTTAGTTGCAATGGATAGGGTGTGCTAGCTGGGAAGAGCAGTGGCGATGAGGAGAAATGCCTTGAAGATCAACTGGGTGAAGCAAAGGTTGCTGTTGGAAATGCCGAGACAGAATTGAAACAATTGAAAACAAAAATCAACCATTGTGAGAGAGAGCTGAAAGAGAAAACTCATCAGCTAATGTCAAAGCGTGAAGAAGCTGTTGCTGTACAGAATGAGCTCAGTGCTAGAAGGAAAGATGTGGAAAATGCTAAATCAGCGATGGAATCCCTTCCATATAAGGAAGGCCAGATGGAAGCCTTACAGAAGGTCTGCGTGCTTCCCCATGATGACGTTTTGCCTTCAGCACCTATGCATTTCCTTATTGTTAAATGCTTTTGTTAATCAAAACTATTTCCTCAGGACCGTGCATCTGAATTGGAACTAGTGCAGAAGTTGAAAGATGAAATACGAAACCTTTCAGCACAACTATCAAATCTTCAATTCACATACCGGGATCCTGTGAAAAACTTTGATAGGTCAAAAGTAAAAGGCGTGGTGGCTAAACTTATTAAAGTAAAGGACAGCTCCACAATGACTGCGCTAGAGGTCAGGATTGCATATTTCATAAAATTGGTTTTGTCACAAAAAATCCGTATGAGTAACAGCTCTTGAGTTGATTATCAGGTTACAGCAGGTGGAAAGTTATTTAATGTTGTTGTAGACACTGAGAGCACCGGAAAACAGATTCTTCAAAATGGTGATCTCCGTAGAAGAGTTACAATTGTCCCCTTAAACAAAATTCAATCTCATACTGTACACCCTAGGGTTCAGCAGGCTGCTGTTAGATTGGTTAGTTTTTGCGTTCACCACCTTTCCATGAATTAGTGGCCATAGTTTTTTTCTCCTTAGTTCATTTTTATCATTGTATTTTCAGGTTGGCAAGGAGAATGCAGAACTGGCACTTTCTTTGGTTTGCTATGATGAAGAATTGAAGGTGTGTCATTCCAGGCCTGCTCATCACATCAAGCGTGTCCCACTTCATGCTTCTCATTTATAGTTTGCTGGTTATATTGAATGTGGAAGATCCACAAATTATTCATGATGTGAACGAGCCATGTTATGCAATTATTTGTGCACTTTTTTAATCTACCTTTATCCGAATCTAAATTTCCTGTTTCTGGGTACTGTTTCCCTTCCACTTTTGATTTTTGCTGCAGACTGCTATGGAATATGTTTTTGGTTCAACATTTGTTTGCAAATCCACTGATGCTGCAAAGGAGGTATGGCCATCTTTGCTAAAGGACTTATCTAGATTTGTTTGAATGTGTGAGAATCATTGTAGATAGCACGTTGGGGGGTGTATATTGTGATAACCTTAACCATTTACAGGCATTGTCCTAAACTTAGTCCACTATTACCGAGTTCCTGCAACTTTGTTTCTTCTTTGCTTATAGTTATAGATACATCTTTCTTCCCCAACATTCGCAGAGCCAACTCTACTTGAAACGTTTTTTTTAGGTTGCTTTCAGTCGAGAAATCCGCACTCCTAGTGTCACTCTTGAAGGCGACATCTTCCAGCCAAGTGGTCTTTTAACTGGTGGAAGCCGCACGTAAGTTGCTTTTTATCTTACTCTTACAGATGGAATTCCTGACATTAATGCATGATGTGAAAGCCCTTTTCTTATTATTTATCACTTAAATTTTAATTGTTTTCTTTTTCCTATTGTTTGCTCCGCCAAACCACAGCTATTATTTATTTAAATTTGCATTAAATGAAGCTTTCAAGGTTTTACACATTCCTTCTGTCACAGGGGTGGAGGCTATTTGTTAAGGCAACTCCATGAATTGGCAGAGGCTGAATCAAATCTTCTACTACATCAGAGAAGGTTATCTGAGATTGAAGCAAAGGTAGAGTTCATCCCCTTTTGTCATGTATAATGATGTAAGGGATAGAAGAAGAAAATTATTGTACTCCCGAGATATTTTTTCCCTTTGTTCAACACGTGAAGGATGCGTTCTTACTTCACGTCACGTGAAATCTATCTGTCTATACGAACCATTTAAATCCGTTCTGAAACGATCAATCAGCATATTGATTTATTATGTGTTGAATAAAATATGTATCACTTGAAGCGATGATTAAAAATTGATGGTAGGATTTGCTGGAAACTTTTCCTCATTAAATGTTGATACAAGTTGCTCCATCAGCTGCTTTCTGATATGATTCCTATGTTGTAAATCAACTCTAGTCCCCAACTATTATTTGTTTATTATGCCAAAATTTAAATCCGTTCTGAAACGATCAATCAGCATATTGATTTATTATGTGTTGAATAAAATATGTATCACTTGAAGCGATGATTAAAAATTGATGGTAGGATTTGCTGGAAACTTTTCCTCATTAAATGTTGATACAAGTTGCTCCATCAGCTGCTTTCTGATATGATTCCTATGTTGTAAATCAACTCTAGTCCCCAACTATTATTTGTTTATTATGCCAAAAATTGAGATTTAATTTGAATAATACATGGAGGATGCTGATTTGTACTTTATTTTCCTTATTTAATACCACACCTTTCATTGTCATTTGTAAAAGTTCCGAGTTTTGACATTTAAGATTCACGTTACTTCTCATCTTAAAATTGCAGATTACAGAGCTCTTGCCGGTTCATAAAAAGTTTCTGGACCTTAAAAAACAGCTAGAACTTAAGCTGTATGACCTTTCATTATTTCAGGGAAGGGCCGAGCAAAACGAACACCATAAGGTTTGTAATTTTTTTTATATCCTTCAGAGTGTATTAACCAGTTTATTTCTGTCATCATGCTGTCCCCATCAGGTGTCAAGCATAAGTTTACTTACAATTTTTTGGTTCTTGTTTGCTGGTTTCTTTTGTGGGCAAATAGCTTGGTGAAGTGGTAAAGAAGATTGAACTGGAGCTTGAAGAAGCAAAGTTTGAAGCCAAAGAAAAGGAAACTTTGTATAATGAGTGTGTTAGTACAGTGTCAAAGCTCGAGAAATCAATCAAAGAGCATGATAATAACCGAGAAGGCAGACTCAAAAACTTGGAGAAACAAATTAAGGCTACAAAAGCACAAATGAAGTCAGCTTCAAAGGACCTCAAGGTGGGTTTCAATATTGCTGATCTCTTACTGGACTTTTTGTATGGAATTAATCTTCTATTCTGCATATTTGATTCCTTTTTAAATTGCCTCAACTCCATTACTTCTGACATGGAAAATAATTTCCCCCTCGTCAGAAATCCAGATCAGCAATACTGTAGTTCATGCCAGTTACTACGGAAATTAATGATGCATTAAGCCTTATTGGACATCAATATCCATTTGACCTTTCATATGTTTGTCTCATCAATTGAACTTATAGTCCCTTTCCAGATAGTATATGTGGAGGTAAATCTAGTTAGACGTGTACTTTGGGACAGTCGAGGAAAGGACACTTGCTTGGATGGAGGAAAGAGGGGAAATTAAACCATTTTTTGGCAACTGTAACTTGAATCCGATATATGCTGTCATTGTTAGTTCAATTTGGTGATTACTTAATATCTCTTAAACATCTCACGCATACTTTTTTACTTGCTATCAGGGGCATGAAAATGAAAGAGAGAGACTTATCATGGAACAGGAAGCAGTTGTGAAAGAACATGCATCTTTGGAGAGTCAATTAGATTCTTTGAGAACACAAATCAGCCGTCTCAATTT
Organism: Salix suchowensis; assembly: GCA_029030765.1. NCBI lineage: Eukaryota > Viridiplantae > Streptophyta > Magnoliopsida > Malpighiales > Salicaceae > Salix > Salix suchowensis. The sequence continues at coordinate 7,075,815 of CM054980.1, forward strand.
GGAAATAGAAGAACAAAAAGCCAAGGTAAACTCAGATATCTGATTTGGCTAATTTGTCAGAGCCTGTTTTACATTTTATTGCAATTTGTCTTCTTGCAGGTTGCTTCCACACGCAATAATCATTATCAGGCTCAAACTGAGCTCGATTCAATCCGTCAAAAGATGATGGAACGTGATTCCCAAATTAGTAGCATTCTCAAGGAGCAGCAAAAACTTCAACATAAACTTGGTGAGACAAAGCTAGAAAGGAAGAAGTTGGAGAATGAGGTAACTTGTTTAAAACCCTCCTTATGTAGCGTCCAAATTGTGACATTTTACTTATGCAACAGGTGAAAAGAATGGAAATGGAGCAGAAGGATTGCTCTATGAAGGTAGATAGATTGATAGAGAAGCATGCCTGGATTGCTTCTGAGAAGCAGCTATTTGGAAGAAGTGGGACAGATTATGATTTTCTGTCCCGCGATCCCATTAAAGCAAGGGAGGAACTTGAGATATTGCAAGCGGAGCAATCAGGGTGTGTAACTTGCAAAATTTTCAATTTATGATTGCTCTAGTTATTACTGTAGTATCACTGCTGATATTGTTCTCTTTTGTGTCTCCAGAACATTTTTTATCAGCCTGAGACCTTGAACCTTTTGATTCTGTCACATTTTCTTTTATCGCTTGCAGACCAGAGAGCTGATTATTTCTCTTTTCTTTTTTATGCTGTTTTTTTCACTGTTATGTAGACTTGAGAAAAGGGTGAACAAGAAAGTTATGGCAATGTTTGAAAAAGCAGAAGATGAATACAATGATTTGATGTCGAAGAAAAATATCATTGAGGTTGTTTACCCTAATATACAATTAGCATTTCTATACCTTAACTTTTCTATACTTGTGCTAATTTTGTGTTTACCAGAATGACAAGTCTAAAATCAAGAAGGTGATTGAAGAGCTAGACGAGAAGAAGAAGGAGACTCTCAAAGTTACATGGGTTAAAGTAAACAAGTGAGGGTTTTGTTTTTCTCAATGCAAGATTTCTTGCTTCTGAAGTGGTGTTTAATTTTACCCCAGCACTCATTGTTTTCATTATCTGTGATGGATGTTCTGATTCTGGATTTTACAAAATATGCTTAAAATTTCATTGTTTTTCAGAGACTTTGGATCAATCTTTTCCACCCTGTTGCCGGGCACCATGGCAAAGCTAGAACCTCCAGAAGGTTGCAGTTTCCTAGACGGTCTTGAGGTTCGTGTTGCTTTTGGAAGTGTCTGGAAACAGTCGTTGTCAGAACTAAGCGGAGGCCAACGCTCTCTGCTTGCTCTATCTCTAATCTTGGCATTGCTTCTCTTCAAGCCAGCTCCACTTTATATTCTAGATGAGGTATAGTTAACTAAAATATTGCATTATATTTTTTTGGCTCTTGGGGAATCCCCTTGACCTTTTTTACCCTTTTAGACACGTAGGATTTATTCTTAAGTATATGTCATATTATGTCAGCGAACTCCATACTTAATTTCCATAATAGGTAGTATATATATGAAAGAGCAAACGTCTTTTTATAAAGGCTTTGTCGACAGAACTTGGAAAGGCACTCACACATGCACAGGAACAACCATGATTTTTCTATGCCTAGCTATTTTATGGAATGCTCATGGTTTTATTTTTTCTTGGCCTCATGCTTTACTGGATTGTAGTAGAAAGCTTTTACAAGATTGATTTGTCAGTGATCTGATTCTTGAGGTTGTCGACAGGTCGATGCAGCTCTTGACTTTAAGCCACACTCAGAACATAGGGAGAATGATCAAAGCTCATTTCCCGCACTCCCAGGTCCAGTGGTTCTCTCACGTGTTTAATGATAAATGAAAAAAAATTTTTTTTAACACAGACAGGGCATCAAGTCAGTTATAACTAGCAATAGTGCAAAATTTCTTTCCTGGAGTTCATCTTTATTTTTAAGCCTACTGTTGCCTTAAAGCTCCTTTTTTATTTGGATTGTATCTTGTAGTTTATCGTGGTTTCACTGAAAGAAGGCATGTTCAACAACGCTAATGTTCTTTTCCGGACAAAATTTGTGGATGGTGTTTCCACTGTGCAGAGGACTGTTGCCGCTAAGCAGAACAAGTGATTGCTCTAACATGGTCAGGCTCAACTGGTTATATCGCTGCAGTAGTATTTACAATCACTCTTTTATCGTTGACAGGGGATCTTATTTTTTTCAATTGATGTCGCTTCTGATTATATTTGGGCAGATAGTGTAATACCAGGTAAAGGGGAAGAGGAGTTTCTACCTTCTTAAATTCCTGTTCTGAAGTTGTGTAGTCTGTAATGTAATTAAATGTCACCCGATGATATGGATGCGGGGTGCTTGCCTTCCAGTGTCAAGCAACTGTCAAACGAAAACCTGTGCTATATGAGATCCATGGGATTTCTAAGCTCTATTTTATTGAAGTAATTTGTGTTTGGGCTGTAGCGGTACATTTTCCTCCATCAATAGTTGACCATGTGCTTTGTAATTTAATGTTCACCCACCATTGTGAAAACTGAAATCGGAGAACTACATCTATATGATCCCGAGCAGGGCTGGTGAATTGATTCAAACTTTTGCTTGTTATGTTTATACAGCTGGTTTGTCCCCTAACTTGCCAAAGGAGACTGCCGTGGGGGTGCTGAAATTTAGCTGATTTTGAAATGCTGATGTTTTGTGTCAATGTCTCATCGCATATTGTTAATTGTGACAAACATCTCGTTCTCTGTAGAATGTCTCCATCAATATATTGTTTTGTTTCAATGTCTCGTCGCATTTTTTATGTGAGAGCACAGACATTGCTTTTTTATTTTTATTATTATTATTATTATTATTATTATTATTATTGTTGTTGTGAAAACCTTGCTTAGCTTGACTGGTATATCTAAAGTTGTAAAACTAGGGTTTGGAAATAGTCAGGTCAAATCGGATGACCAGAAGTATAATAATTTATATTTACTTGTATTGTTTTTTTGACTTTTTGATATAAAATATTAAAATATATATTTTTTTTTATAATTTTATGGAGTGATCCAGGTCAGCAGTCTCTTGATCAGGCTAATCCTGGACAGGTTTATTACTACACTACTTTTGAACTGCTCAACTCAAATCATCGACTGACCCTTTCCTTTATCAAAGTCCTACCACCTTGCTTAAGAGATAAACTCTGAAATTACATTTGGCATTTAAAATGAGTGCGTCAAGGACTTGAAAGTTGATTGGAAGAAAAACCAACTTTTCATTTATTTTTATTTAAAAACACCTTGAAAGCACCATAAATCCCTTTACAAGCCACTTCCATACCCCGAAACACTCCAAAATCATTAAAAAATAAAACTTGACTGAATTAAAAAAACCTATAAGAAATCCGATCTATTTTCTAGGCATGCTTATATGAAAAAGCACCATCATTGAACCTTCCTCATCATATAAAACCTGTTTACACCAAGAACGATATGTTTCATTCCTGAGAAAGGAATATTTGCCAACTTTCTTTTTTTTCCTCCATTTTTCATGCAACTTTTTCTTATTTTTCTAACTCAAAGACTAGAATGTTAAAGATTGGATCAAAATTAAAACTAAAGGGATTGACCATGAAATTTCTTCTCATTTACACTTTTTTTTTCTTGACAATTTTTAATAAATTAGCAATTAATTTAAACATTAATTGAAACATAAATATTCGAGGATAAAAATGAAAAGAAGAAATTTTATACGATCCTGTTTTCCAACCCATCTACAGTAAGAAATGAACAAGCATTTTCCCAAAAACATTTTTGCAAAACACCCTGTTTTCCAGTACTGTTAACCTTTTTTTTCTTCTCCACACGCTCAACATAACATCAACACGCAGACTTTTTCTTTGAAGTCACCTTGGCCAAAAAGTCTAGCAACGTAGCGTGCATGTAATTGAATGGCAAGGACTTGGACTTTGAAATCGTCTTCGTTCTCACTTCTCAGTTTTCCCATCTGAAATTTTAATGTTTCTTCATTAAGGAGTCCATGCGTGCTTAAAGATGCTTCTCACTACGTTCTTAACAAATATTGTGCTTTGTATTACAAGAAAAAAATGGATTCTAAGAGATTTCTTGTGTGTTCTTGGAATGTTTTCTTGATTGTCATGCTCCTTCTGGTTTCTGCAATGGGATCAAGGGATCTGCCAAAGACTCGTAAGTAGCACCTGCCTTCTTTCACTGTTCTTTAGAATACTGCAGTTCTTACAAATTGTTTGAACATCTTCCTGACATCTCTGAATAGAGATCGATGCTTAGCTTGCCTTTTAATGGAGGTTCAAGAAGAATCTCTTCTTTTCTTCCAAGGGTTGAATCTGCTGAATACGAGAGAGGCCATTTCATCTCCCCAATACATATTTCTTTATTTTGCAATTTTCGTGCCGTTTTATTGAAAATCATCGTTCTCTTAAGCCAGAAATATCTGAGTTCTTCAAACTAGAATCATTTTATTCTCACAGAACAGACACCACTTTAGATTGAATTGTTTCCTAAATAGAAAACTAATACGGATAAAACAGAGAATTATATGATTTATTTATGTATTTTTTGTTCACACAGGCGAAAAGGCTTATCATCCTAGGATACTTCAGGGACGGCGAACTCCTCAAGGAGGAGCACCCTGGGATGGCAATTACTAGGCGTCCCTTCCAAGGGTTCAGTTAATTACGTTTTCTTACAATAATTTATTTGCATGCAAGTAAACCATCCACTGTTTCAATTCATGAAAAAGACTTATCTTGTACTTGATTTTTATCAAATAAAATGAGGGTTGTGAGGTTCAAACTCATGACTGATGAGTCAATAAAGCTCTGATACCATGTAAAAAATCATCTCACCTAAGAATTTAAGTTGTTAGGTGAAGTTCTAGAATATAATTTATATTATTCTCTAGCATTTAAGGGCTGAGGCTGATAAAAAAAAATCCTGCCAGAATTGGATAATCCTGAAAGTTCCCTGCCTATTACAATACATTTCTATTTGTACAGCTGATTAATCTGTACCCATTACATCTCCTTGTAGCCGGAAAGAGTAAATGGCTGAAGATAATATCTATTTTTTTTTAACAAAAATGTTCCAAAACATGTCTCTTCTACCGGCTATGATTTATTAATATTGATATGATATGATTTGATGCTTAATCTCAACATCAACGTTTATGAACCGAGCTTGCATTGATGGATGGAAGACAAATATCTTTTTAAACTTCATATTTAAGATTTTTTATTTATTAATGTGTGTGTTTGAATCAATTTGCACGCGTTTCAATTATTGCACAAGTTCTATAATAATTATATAGTCCTATAATAATTATATAAATCTTCAATAACTATCATATTAATAATACTCAAAACTAAAATTAAAGAAAAAACAAGCCCCCCGCACCGTCTCAAATGAAATGGAAATCCTTGACGTAGTAAATCACAGGCCGTCGCCGCTTAAAAATGGAGATTAACATTATTTATTTCATTACAAAACATATGAAACAAGTAAACACAAACAAACTACATGTACTATATAAAAATCCAAAAAATAACATAAGAAAATCGATTATAAGAAAAAAAGTTTGCTTACTTGATGTGAAGAGTCTTTAAATAAAACAATTAAACAAAAACAGAAATATTGACAGACTGAGCGTTAGGGTGGTTGAATTGAGAGAGCTAGCTTCATCTCAGCAATAGAAACAGACGACAGAGCTTCATGGACGAATATCTATTTTTTTATTTTCAATTGTAATTCCTTCGGTATTCACCGACATAAATTTCTAGTCTGTAAATATCGAACATCGTGTTCTGTCCATTTACTTATAATTTTTTTTTTCCCATCGTTTTTCTGTCTCTATTTGATACTTTTCTGGGAGTAGTTAACCCAGGAGGCAAATCATAGTTTTTAAAACTAAGTTGGTAAAATTCCCACCAAAGTATATACAGGATATTAAATGTATTTTCTTCTTTTAAAAATCAATGACACTAATAAAATCCGCTATACTAACCTGTAGTAAGAACTGTTTTCCGTCACCGGTTGATATATGGTTTATGGCTTTTTTATAATCACGTCTATCCATCTCCTAGAGTTTTGAAGCAGTCAACTAATTTATAATTTAAAGTCAAGCCTTGTTTCTATTTTTCTAACAACAATTAAACTTCTGATCAACTTTTCAATTTGAAGGCATTCATCATATCAACGCCTTAGACTTTGAAATCGTCAAGGCTTTGAAATTTCCATATACAAGAAGGCATTGTAGAGATATTTGATTAAAGGGTCTCTGCGTTGCTATATATATTGCATCCATGCATATTAGGGTTCCATATTCTTCCTGTTACAAAAGAAACTATGGCCGCCAGGAAATTCTTACGTCTCTGGGGAGTTCTCTTCATTGTCGTGCTCCTTCTAGCCTCAGCGATGGGATCGAGAGACCTGTCAAAAACTCTCAAGCCTCGTAAGTCCCTGCTTTCTTAATTTCCACAATAAACCAACATTCGTTGCATGATTTTAATTCCTGGCAGATCCTCTACTCTTCCGATCGAGGAGGGATTTAACCCACACCTTTTGAAAATTTAGGAAAATCTTACGGCCATCTTGACTGAAAATCTTATTAATATTTTAATATAAAAAAGAACTATATGTTCCATTCGTAACCAGAAACAATAAAAAGAAAAAGAAAAATCGCCATTGTTTTGCCGCTGATGAACTTATGAAGGCTTCAAGTTTGGAGAAAACAGAAAAGAGAAGGGAAGAAGCAAATATAATAGCAACACTTTCCACCCTATGAATCTACACTCTTTGTTGATTTGTGTCGTCTAAGGATAAAAAGAAGTGGATTATATAACAATTTTTTTCGGTGTTCATGCAGGCAAAAAGCCCCATCATTCTTCAGCACGAATGGGAAGGAGACTTCGGGGACCTCCTAAAGGAGGCCATTATTAGGCTCTTTTGCAGGATTTTCTTAAAATAAATATTTTAATCTTTATTATGTTTTTTTATATTTAAAGAGAATGATCTCTCTATTATTAGGATCTTTTATATATATATATATATATATATATATATATATATAATAGGATCTTTTATATATATATATATATATATATATATATATAAGTAATTGTAATAGCTTTAATAAGTAAAATTGAGATGAATAAGAGATAATAATTTCAAGAATTCAATTGACTCTTGTTCGTGCCATCTCCTTTCCTCCCCTCTCACTACTAATTATTATTATTATTATTATTATTATTTAGAGATGTGCGTTGAACATATAAAATGTGACACCGGCGGTGAAGATTAACGTGCATGGGAGCGAAGCTCAAACCGAGTAAGACCTTGAGAGCAGGCCCAGTAGAAGTTTCCCTAATGTTACTGTGATGGATGCAACAGCAGCAAGCTGCGGTTGAGATTGCTGTGGTTATGGAAGCTAGACTACGCTATGCTGTACTCCACCGCAATCACTCTTCTTACTTCAGCATTTGTACTGAAGCTATTTTTTTTTTGTTTTAAAGCGGGTCAACGCTTCTGACTCTCCATCAGAACTGGTTTCAACAGTAATATTAATATATCTAACCCTTTTCTTTAACAAGAATATCACTCTAATTTAATTTAATTAATCCTTTTCGTCAATAAAATCCATCTGATTTTAGCACAGCTGAATTTATCTCACAACAATCTAACTGCTTCAATTCCTGCTTCTCCTGGCAACATGTTGAGTTTGGTTGGTATCGACTTTTCAAACAACAATTTAGAGGGTCCACTTCCTGATAGCAAAATATTTCATTTAATTGAGCCAAATTCTTACGGTAACAATATAAGACTCGTGTGGCGAGGTACAAGATTTGAGATCCTACAGAGCTGCAGCCAAAGGAAAAGTTTGGCCTGTATGCTAAGGGATGAAAGAGGAGCCAGGGAGTTGGATTGGGAAAAAAGGATAGCAGTTGTTGAAGGCATTTGCTCGTGATCCATCTTAAATGCATCGTGATCATGTTCCGCCTATAGTTCATCGAGGCATATCAAGCAAGAATCTCTTGTTAACTCCGAGCTTGAGGCTCGTGTTTCTTATTTTGGAACAGCAAGGTTTCTGAAGCCTGAATCATCTAATTTGACAACAATTGCAGGCACTTACGGATATGTTGCTTCAGGTGAAAAAAAATAACCATATTCTTGCGTTCTTTTGCTGTAAAATTACATTTGTTAGGAAATATAGCGCTAGAAATTTAACGGTCCTCAATTGACTGTTGCAGAGCTTTCTTACTCAATGGAAGTGAATGAGAAATGCTATGTTTATAGCTTAGGTACGAGGAACCATCAAAACTGAAGGCTGGTGGTTCCCATGATTATACGCCACAAGTATCAGAATTGAGTATGTGAAGGTTCATTTCTATCAGCCACTGAAACTTTTATGTATTTCGTGATGAAGACTTATTTCTATAAGCTACTGAAATTTTTATGTATTTCGTGATAAAGACACATGCAAGTGTAATACCATTTGATCGAACAAGGGCATATCTATCTCCTAAAATAAGAAAAAATAGTTCCATCCTTAATCTGGCAATGAATTGATGCATGAAACGATATTGTTCATGAAACTTTCCCCATCAGAACTTCGTTACCCCTCGTAATTAGCCTTTGTGTGTGTGTGAGACAATGGGGCCCTAACAAATATAATATCAAATCTTGAATCGCTCACAATCTCGAATGTCTTGTGAGATTTGGGGTTCTAGTTGTGGGGATGGGGAGCTTGGTTTTGGCTGAATCGGATGCGGGTTCCCTGTTAGAGAGTTGCATCCCCAGCGGCTGAATTGGTTAGGAGTTGCTCCTAGCCTGGCCATTTTCTGGTCGTTTTTGTCTAGTCTTGAGTTCTGATCGAACCCGGTTGTGTCAAACCATTAAAACACACAGTATCTGCTGTGTAAATTAGGCCAAAAGATATAAATTCAGAATGATTATCAAGGGAAAGAATTTAGCCAACAGATTCTCAACTACATTACTTTCGGTTCTAGAGTGAGTTCATCCTTGCAAGTAAAAAGGGACATCACTTGGGAGTACACATAAAAAAGAATAAATAAAAGAAACGATACCAGAAATAGCTGAATTGCTGCTTAAGATTAGACCTTCCCATACGCAATGAGCCGAGGGCGAGATAACTTGAGTTCTGCTTGACGGCGTCTTCTTTTGGATTTCCTGGACAAGCTGCCAGTATCCACATTTGATTCGTCCAACTTTTCTGTCCCATCTTGTTTGGAACCCGGAACTGAAGATGACTTCTCTTTCTTATGTTTTGACTCGTTCTTCTTATTAGATTTCTCTTGCCAACGCTCCCTAATCACCATCTTTTGCTGGCGTTTCTTAGCACTAGGCACCTTCCATTCCTTATCCATATAAGGTGCAAGTTTCTTAATAGAGACATATTGATTCAACTCCTTGTCGTCCATATCTAATACCTCTTCAGTCTTCAGCCCAAACTTGTTAGGTTCCACTTTAGCATACTTAAACCTCGTCTTTAAATCTCCAATAGTACCCTCATAGTCCAACTTGTAGTATTCTTCCATCATTTCCTCTTTAACTTTCTGCACAAGTGACATTTTTCGCTTCCTCTTCCGCTTACTTTCCTCGCCCCTTTCTTCTCCACTTCCTTCTTCTTCTTTCTCACAGTTGTCATTCCCATCCTGCTGCTTCAGTTTCAAACTCCTTTCCCTTGCAGCTAAAAACCCATCACTAGAGTCGATCATATCCCAATTTTTTGGAAGTCCAAGCAACTCATCCTCCTTATCAAAATCTGGCTTCTCCGTCTCATCATCATCATCATCACTCCCGAACCCCGGCTCCACATCCTCTGCTTCATAATACTGCGCATCAAAAGCCTTCTTCATCATCTTATCATAATCATTAGGATCAAATTCGTCCTCCAAATCATCCAAATCTAATGGAAAGTCATCATCATCCTTAAACCCTGCAACTTCCATAACTTTCTTCATCTTCTCCTTCATCTCCTTCTTCTTCAAATTCTTCAAATGCTTCAACTCCTCTTTCCTCTCCATCTCCGCAATCTTCATCCTCTCCTCCTTGTTCTTTCTCTGATCTTTCCTCGAGTTGTCCTTCTTCCTCACTGAACCCTCCACTTTCCTCGAATGACCCAACACTCTATCACCCACACTCTCCTCATACCTAAAATTATAACTCTCCTCATACTTCTCTTGCCTCTCAACCTCTTTCTCATCTGTCAACAACTCTTCCACCTCATCTTCCCCCAAACCATCCTTTTCATCCTTAGCAAGCCACATCTTATTCTTAAAAAAATCCCTCAAAAACCTGCTGCCCTCATCCAACTCCCCTTGCCCGCCAAAATAATCACCCAGCTTCTTCTCAAACTCCACATCCTCACCAGCAGCAACATTCCCATCTCCACTCACCTCCTCATTCTTCCTCTCTTTCAACTTCAAAAACTCCTGCTCTCCATCCTCTTCCGCGTCCTCCACCGCATCCAAAAAGGCCTTCCTTAACTCCTCTTGTTCGTCGTTATAACTCTTATCAGCCCTCTTAGTCATAATTGACGAGCCCTCCTCATCATCGAGCTCAGGCCCCTTCTCAATCAAATGCCTCGCCATCACATCCTTCAAATACATAGGTTTCTTTTTCGTATGCTTTTCATTACCACCCTTAACATCTTCCTCTTCACTATCACTATCATCAGATTCAAAGAGTTTGACGTTACTATAAAGAGAAGGATCGCGGTTTTTTACCTTGAGTAAATTATCAAAAAACTTGATATCCGGCTTCTCAATGTCTGTCTCATCCGATGACGACGACTCTGACCCTGATTCAGATTCATCAACCCGTCCTTCCTTTTTCAGCTCTTGGTATCTCTGGAGAGCTTCCCGTTTCTTGTTGTGCTCGTATCTTTTGGCGAACTCCTCGTCAATTTCAATCTTTGATACGTTGTCGTCGCCGTCGTTGGCATCGTCGAATAGCTGTTTCAGCGGCATCCACTTTGATTTGAATGAGGATTAAATTTATTTGTATTGGAGCTAGAATAGAGGGAGGAGGGATCCAAGAGAGATAGAGCAGGCAGCTGATGAATGTTAGAGAAGAGGCTGAAGGAGTGAAGCGGAGAGGTTTAGCTTTTAAAGATTAGGGTTTCTAGTATTTGTAAACGAAGTTTTAGACGAAAGTAATTTTGAAAAATGAAAGGACTGAAATGCAAGATTTGAAAACAAAATCAGATTTTTAGTATTTTCGAAACGGCCATCTACTTCTTTTGTTCTCTTCACTTTGATCCCTTTTCGTTTAATTCTGTTGCTGGTGAATAAATTAGAAACAGTTAACCATTAATAGGACAATATAAGGATTAAATCGCTTAAAAGAGAAATTGATGATGAAAAAAAAAAAAAAGTACTCCAAACCAGAGTAAAATATAAGAAGATCCAAAGTATATAAGTGCTTAATAAAAACACCACGCCTATTAGTTATTTTTTTTTTGCTAATTATTATTATTCTTTAGCGGTGTTTTGGAAGTGTTTTTTTTTAAAATATTTTTATTTTTTTTAAATTAAAAAATTTTAATATTTTTATATCATTTTTCATGTGCTGATATCAAATTTTTTTTTAAAAAAAATAAAAAAAACATTATTTTAATATATATATATTTTTTTAAAATATTTTCAAAAATAATATCTATCACATTCTTAAATATTAAAAGTAAAAGTAAATCATCTACCTTCTAGATATACAATCAAATCGATGCTTTGTTTTCACAAATTAAGAGAAAAGCATCAAGAAATAAGTTCATGGTGCACAACATTTCACTCGTCTCCCATAGAATGGACCGTAGTCCTCTTCTCAAAACTTGCTTTCCTATGGTCTTCGGTTTGTGTTTGTGGAAACAGATAAGGTGAGAACTCTTCCCCTGTTTCTCAGACGACTCGTTAGATCCTAAATTTGAGCTGTAGGAGAATTTACTGCCTACATGTGTAAAACTTGTTCCATGCGCTAATATAATCCTGTGTTCATGTGCATTTGATGGTCAGTGGAACATGTTTTAAAAATTTTAACTACTCAGTTTCACTTGCTAATTTATTCAAGGTTTTTAAGTTATATAAAATTTTACCGATAGCTCAATAGGAGTGTTTAAGTGGGAGCCAATATCTCGCATCAGGCTTCATATATATATATATATATATATATATATATATATATATATATAACTTAAAAATCATTTAACTTAAAAATCATTTACAGAAATCATACCAAACATAACATTACTATCCCAATTAATCAGCTTTCATAGAAGAAACGAGTGGGTCAGGCTTAGTATAAAGATTTCGGAGCCAACCCAAGTGTCCATCTTGATCTTGATTTATAACGGCTTTCCGTGCCCTTTTGTGGCATCCCATTTCACATCATGCACGAGTTATTAAGAAACCATTTCTTATAAATATTTAAATTGTTAGATGAGATTCTATAATATAATTTATAGTATTCTCTAACACCCTCCCAAGTGAAAGCTCTCTGAGCTTGAAATTTGCACACAGGCACGCACTATCTCGTGCTTGATTTTTTATCAAATAGAATAGGATGGTGAGATTCGAACTCGTGACTGCTAGGTTAACAAGATTCTGATACCATGTTAAAAAACTATCATACCTAAAAGTTTAAACTGTTAGACAAAATCCCATAATATGATTTAAAGTATTCTCTAATCACACGGTTACGAAAGAAAAGCTTCGAGCAGGGAAATGGAATTATCCTGCTGAGATAGCAGGAACATGAGATCATCATAGTTTGTAAGTACAGGAGGGGAAAAAAGAAAGCAGGAAATATAAAGATGGAGGTGGATATGCTTAAGATTGGAGGAACATGAGATGATCCTCTTTTCACATGACAGAATATTTCAGTTCTTGCCACGCATATATTGTGGCGGTGGGCACTAAAAAATCACTGCTTTAACGCTACCGTGATCCTCTCTGATTAAATTCAAGTGTAAATTTATTTTTCTCAATAAGAATCTGGGATATATAAAAGAATGCTGTAACTATTAAGTAAGAACTAAAACATAGGTTTTCTCAGTAGCTTGGACTTTGTTTTGATACGAAAACACTAACCTATTATTTTGTCTTTTTAATATTTTAATTCAAATTACTTCTGAAACACATAATTTATCGTGTACTGTTCGGTAAATAAATAAAAATTAGGGAACCTACCCTACAAAGCGTACTTCTGCATGTGGTTTTGTCCAAAGCATATTATATTATGTGTGGGTTCACATAAGTCTAGAATCACATGAAATTATTTTCATACAAATTTAATTAGAGGCAAAACCCAAACATGTGAGCTTGTCAAGGTTCGACAGTGACTTCTACGATGAAAACACTCTGATGAAGCCATTTCTATCTTTACTTCCTTTCTAAACTATTAAAACTTCAGCAATTTGCATCTGGTCCACCTGAGAGTGGCCTCCGTATTATCTAATATAACAAAAGAGTTCAGAGTTACTTACTATGTATTATGCCTAAAATCATTATAAATTATAATAGTATTGTTCAATTTTCGGTTTGATTCGTTCATTTTGCATATTTATTGATTTTTATTTTTATTTTCACAATAAAACATGATGAAACGTCTATAGCTCAGTGAATAAAGAATATCTGTTTTCTAACAGGAAGTCAAGGTTCGACCTTTTTAGCATTTTCTCTACCCCACTTACACTTTTTTTTTTAATTTCCCCCTCTGATTATGCTTTTTTTTTTCTCTTTTTTTCTCTGAATCATTTTTCCCCACTTATATTTTTTGTTTTGTTTTTTTGTTTTGGTTATTTTTTTATTTTCACGTCATTTTAGCTATTTTTTTATTTTTTATTTGCTCTTTTTTTTAAAGTTATTTGTCTTTTTTTTTTCTTTGATTGAATTTTTTTCTATTATTAATGCAACGATAATAATAATTTTAGTTTTTTTCCTGCTTTCTCTTTTGTTAATGTTTTTTTTATTTTTTTTCTCAGGGTAATTTAATAATTATTATTATTTTAGCAATAATAGTAATGATATTTTTAGATGTTAAGACTTTGATGTTCTGTTATAATATAGTGTGATGATATGTTTTCATTATATCAAACCTTGCATGTATAGATGTTATATTTTATTTTTGAATTAGTAAAATTTATTAATTATTTCAATTCCAATAATTATAAAAAATATTTGTTCAGATGCGAGCAATTAACTAGTATTAAACTAAGTAGCCAGCTGCCTATTCAATTCTTATTAAAACAGTTAAGGGTTTCTAAAAAAACTCAACGTACTGTTTGATTCTCCTGGGTTAGTCTGTCCGAGGAAGAAAGAAAATCTTCTCAAGATTTTTATGTTGTTGTTATTTCTTTTGCAGAAAAAAGAATTGCCGACCATTTACAAGATGCATGCGCAAAGAGGGGCCTGGGTTGACCTTTGCAAATAAAGTCAACTGGAGTTGTAATGCCATACAAGCAACTGCTGTGAGATTTAAGAGTGTAGCTTGACTTCCAGTTCAGAAGTAATCAAGAAGTGGTTGACAAGCATTCATGTCAGCAATACAGTTGTTTTAATTAATCGTATTTTATAGCAGAAAGTCAACAGAAACCATTAATTAAAGAGGAGTAGTTGATGCTGCAGACTGTAATCAATATTGATGACACATGCGAGGCAGAGAAAGAGGAGGTGGAGACGGCGGGGGGGTGGCGGCGAGTACAAGTATCAAGATAATAAACGCGTAATTAATGAATTCTTGAAGATTCCACGGAGGCCACCGATCTCTTTAGATGATGGATTGGGCCATCTGATGAAATCCCACGAGACATGGGAAATCCCCTGCCGTGTGATATGCTAGCACATCCAAATAATGAACTCCCTGGCTGATTTGTCTTCATAACACAGTTTGGCGTAGGCAGAATCAAAACCAACTCCAGAAAATCAAGACTCGATCCTATCGATCGATGCTGTTCTTGCTATAGATATTAACACCGAGGTAATCTAGAATCTCATCGGCTATTTATTAATCGCCAGGGGACATGATCACAAAGTTTTAAAATATATAGTTTTCGATCTTTATTAAATCTTTTTTTTTTTTATTAATACTTGTAGCACTATGTTAGGCTTTTCTTTCTGTTAAAAGGTATTCCATACTCTTACCAAAACGAGTTATTGGTTGTAATGGAGTGATCATGAATAGAATCTAGATTTCAATTATTGTTTTATTTTATTTTGTGTGAAAACCCATTATTTGAAAAGCACACTTTGAACGAGTAAATAAAATTTCAGTTATTTAACGCTTTTATAAAAAAGTAGATGTTCTAACTAGAACTCAAAATCTGCTTTGCAGATTACAAACTCTTTATCATTATACTGGCTCTATATCATCACACTATTTTTTTGGGGAATATTTCAATTATTATACCAAAAGCTAAAACACATTCAAGCAAAAACCTTCTAGCTTTTTGATCAAGTAGTTTTTCAATCTTTGATTTAATCTCAAAACAGTAAAGTCACTTCATTGTCGTTGAATTGAAAAAGGCTTTGCCTTTAATTGAAGGAGGGTAAAACTATTTTATTACA
Source organism: Salix suchowensis (assembly GCA_029030765.1). Taxonomy (NCBI): domain Eukaryota; kingdom Viridiplantae; phylum Streptophyta; class Magnoliopsida; order Malpighiales; family Salicaceae; genus Salix; species Salix suchowensis. Next base: position 7,091,397 of record CM054980.1, read on the forward strand.
TTTGATTATTTGACAATAAGGTACTTTGATAAATAAATAGATATAAAAAAATTTGGAAACACGTGGACAATGCCCGCAAAATTCAGACAACATTTGCAATATCATCTAGCGGTTAAAATCTAACTTTATCTGTCAGATTTAATTTATGTTATTTTAATTAGTATTTGTTTTATTACATGATTTTTGAAATTATACTTTTTTACAATTTTATGAGTTTTTTCCCCTATCAAATCTATTTTTTTTTAAATGTGGATATTGCATTACATTAATATATATTTTTTATATTTGTAAAAAAATAACTCAACCCGCAGCATAGCGGGATACATCGACATATCTAATTAAGATCTCCTACCCTTGTTTCTTTTAGTTGATCGTTCGTTTTTTCATTCAAACAATTGTTGCATCCAAAAATCTATAAATAATTTTTTGAATTATCTAAAATTATTATAATCATTATCATAATCTCTATATATAAGATTAGCCCTTCGTTTTTTATGCTGTGAACATATAAATCATTTCCCCCAACCAGTAGTAAGTTTGTGATTTCTTCCTAATTAAAACAAAAGCCTTCTTAAAATAATTAAGTTTATAGATATTTTTAAGTTCAGCAGGGTTTTTCTATCTATCTATCTATATAACAGTAATTTTCAAAGAAAAATGAATAATCAAGTCCTACAACGAAATTCAAGAACGTTGATGTTGGTATCAATTAATTAGCATATCTTTGTAACTTGCGTATTAAAAACTCTTAATCACAAAATGTATAGTGCTGTGTAAGTAACATATTTTATTCGTATATGTGAAAGCTGTTGAATCATGAGCTGGGATTAATGAAGTCATTGTAAATTAATAGGGAAATCATACTTGTATCAATGAAGTTGACTTGGGGTGAGTATATATACGGGGGAATAGAGGCCCGAACTCCCATAGCGATCGAGTTAGCAAAGAACAGAAAGACAGAAGAGACGGAGATGATGAGGAACAACGAAGTACGTCTGAATTGCGGCATTAACATGCCAATCCTGGGTCTGGGCACTTATTCCTACCTCAATGATAGACACACGACAGAACTGGCCATCCACATGGCACTCAAGGTACGTACTTTCGTACACACACACACACACACACAGGTGTGTGTGTGTGTGTGTATGTAGTATGTATGTATGTATGTATGTATGTATGTATCCCGTGTCCCTTATTTTTCCCTTTTCCAACTTTTTTTCTGGCTCTTCCTATCTTATCATTTCAAGAGTGCTTGATTAGAGCATTTTGGACTTCAATGGCTTAACTTTCTCTTCATGCATGCCTACTACGTGTATATATATAGGTTTTGAGTAATTACCCTAATGGATAGTTTGCTTGCATATAAGTTAAATCTTCTCAATCCATTCAAAACTTCAATGGCTTAGTTTTTTGGGGTTGCTGCTGTATTGTTAATTTGTGAGTAATCCATGGTCTGAGCTTGTGGGGGATTCTATGATCTTATAAGCTCGGCTACTCCAGAGCTAATTAACCTTTTGCATCAATATTGTTTTGTTTTCTCCGAGCGAGTCTGTGTTGTGTACCTGTTGGGGTAGAGTTTTCGGGTTTGGCCGGTTAGCTTCTTTGTTTCGGGTTTTGTTGGAGTGACAATAAAGTTCAGTTGTGAGTCTCTTTTTCAAATCTTGCGAACGATTTACTATGTTATTTTTTCTCTCTTTACGTGATTTTCTCAAAAAAAGGGGGCAAAAGACTTTTAATTAGTACTGGTCGTTGCCGATGTTTTTGGTTTGATTTGTGGCATTGCAGATAGGTTATAAGCATTTTGACACAGCAAGGATTTATGGGTCTGAGCCAGCAGTGGGACATGCTTTAACAGAAGCAATTCTTGATCAAACAGTAGACAGAGAAGAAGTTTTTGTTACATCTAAACTATGGGGGAGTGATCATCATGATCCTGTTTCAGCACTCAAACAAACTCTAAAGTAAGTACGAGCACATATATAATCATCCTTCAAAGTTGGGCATTAGGTTATCGAATCCGCTTGATTTAACTTCCCATTTTGTTAATCTTTCAGTGAAATTGAGTACGTATATACTCAAATCTATATATCTTTAGCTGCAGGTGGGTGGTGGAACTTCTGGGTCTAATCTATTTTGAACCCAAGATCATATCAAATCTCTCATTAATTATACATAGATCTAGCTAGAGTAAACAAAATGTAGAATAAGATCATAGCCTCTAAGATTGTGCCTTAGGGAATCGACGAGGATCTTGAAAAATATTCCACCAGGATCCTTCAAGTGCTTCTGCTTTTCTTGTCATAGGAACATGGGCATGGAATATCTGGACATGTATCTAGTGCATTGGCCAGTGAAGCTGAAGCCTTGCAATTACTCTGCCGTGCCTCCTGAAGACGACTTTGTGCCGTTAGATCTTGAATCCACATGGGCCGGCATGGAAAAATGCTTGGACTTGGGATTGTGTAGGTGCATTGGCGTCAGCAATTTCTCTACCAAGAAGATCCAGAGCTTATTGGATTTTGCCTCAGTTCCTCCAGCTGTTAATCAGGTACCCTATTAACAAAAATACAAAATGCGAGAACTGTTTTTAGAGGTTTTAGATATTTTATTTTAGCAAACCTGTTCTTGGAGTTTTGGTTTTAGACAAACTAATTAAGTTAATTGGGGCACTTCTTGTTTATTTTATTGCTTCCCTGTGAAATAATAATAATAAAAAAACCCAGCGCGTGAGGATAGTCAACTGAAAGAAGCCACATAAACATACAGGCCCTCCAAATGAGATGAGCCATCTCTTCTCTTATTTGATGACCTATAATTAATGCCATAAAATACGTGTCTTCTTCATTAATTTCACAGGTTTGGGAAGGAGAAAATCAATGGCTACAGTAATGAATAGTAATCCCAAGTATTTTTTTTAATCAAATACTGATTCGAATGATGAACTGTGTGGTAATCAATGGGACGTGTAGGTGGAAATGCATCCACTGTGGAGGCAAAGAAAACTAAGAGAGTTTTGCCAGGACTGCAAGATCCATGTAAGTGCTTATTCGCCGCTTGGAGGTCCTGGAAATGCATGGGGAACAACGGCCGTGGTTGAAAATCCAATAATACAGTCAATCTCTCGCAAACACAGGACAACCCCAGCTCAGGTAAAGCCCGCAAATTTATCATATCAAGTGGTCAGTTAAGTTCTGATACATTTTGGGGGCCCTGAAAACAAACTTTCGTGATGAGTTTTTGAAGGTTGCGTTGCAATGGGGATTGTCGAAGGGATCAAGCATGATAGTAAAGAGTTTCAATCAGGAGAGGCTGTGGGAAAACATGGAGGCCTTGAATGTGAAACTGGATGATCAAGATCTCACTGACATTGAGAAAATGGAGGAGTGGAAGATCATGAGAGGAGAATTTCTTGTTAACGACTCAACAAGTCCTTACAAGACAATTGAGGATCTATGGGATGGAGAAATTTGACACAGCGCTTAAGCTCACCGACCCTCGTGGCTATTATTATATACACTAGTATGCCAAAATAAGCACGGCCGTGTTCCGTTCATGTTCCGGCAGATTGTAAATGTAATCTGTGCGGTGTTTGAACAAGGAAATATGAGAATCTCAGCACATTATTAGTGTAAACTTAGCTGAAAGATATAAATGCTTCTTTAAGGATATTCACCCCCAGGTATTCAGATTTACTATCCGTCGTTGTTCTAGCAAGTATAGAAAATTCTCGAGTTTGGGTCAAAGCGTGTATTCTATGTAAAAATCTGAAACAATCGGGATTTTACTTATTCACTTGGACCTATAAAATACACTTTCCAGAGACAGGTTACTCACATATAATGCATTATCTAACAAACCAGATGAAGAATGTTGACCAAACGGTCATCGAGACTGTGGCCAAGGCATTGGTCCATAGCATGATCACAGAGCATTCGGTTTGGCCAACTCCAAACAACTGGCTCATTGTACCTGCCAAATCGGTGCCGAAAGAGCATGTTAGGAGCAGATTCATCCTGTGGCCAAATTAACGTGCATATACATGGTTGAGCTCTGTGAGGATCTTGTAAAAAGGGTATAAAATTCATCAGTGAAGTTAACACACCTACGCTGATTGCTGGAGGAAGTGCAAACTGAAGGAGAAGAACATACTGATATAACGGATCTGAGTGCACCAAGCCAAAACGGATTGCATATTTAATGATAACTACTCCCAGAATCGGCAAAATAATATACCTAATGGCCACTATGCCAATAATCACCGAGAGTGGCACCCGCGAGCCTTTCAAACCTGAGAACATCGATGGCGATAATCATTCCATGCTTTCAACAATGCAGCTAGTGAAAGAAGGCAAGCCAGTTGGAATACAAAAATCGAACAGTCACGCTTACCTCGCAGAAGATTTGCTCCCACTATCAGAGTCATAATTGGAATGGCCGCCGTCCTGAAAATATGGAAGAATGCTTGGGAAATTAGGCAGCTGAAAATAAAAGTAAAGATTCTTGGGAATCCTCATATTATCAAAGACAGGATACTGACCCAACCATGTCTGCAGAGTCTTCAATCGCATGAAGAGGAGCGCTGTCACCAATTAGTACTTTTCTGAACGGAGGGACGATACCGATCATCAATCCGACAATCTATAAAAATAGAACAGAAAGGGGGATCAATCCTCACATCAACACTGGATCATAATGTGGCAAGCTAGCTAGTTATGTTTTGATCTATAAATATTTTAACGTGACCAGGAAACTAGCGAGGGAAAAAAATCTGAGTAAAATCTACAAGCTGCTTGCTAATGCCTGTTTCATGGCTATGTTGAAGAGCAAATTTTTCATGTAAGCTGGGGTGCAACGTCCACGAAAAGATCAAAATTGTCCTTTAGCTTAAGGGATTTGATCCGATATGTATAATAGCTTCCCAAAATTAGAACTTGCCGTAAGCATACCGCTCCAATAATCGACGGTGCAAACAATCTCCTTAGACTGGGTTTCTTTATAAACTTCAGAAAGCTTCTCTTGATGTTTTCTGGAAATGGCACCTGTCAAGAAACACTGATAGGTTAGATGATGATATTTTATTCAAGTAAGAAAAAAGAACTAATAGTAATAATAATAATAAAAAAAAAAATGCCACCAATGATAAGATCATGTGAAACCTTCAAAGCAAAAATGTGCCCATAATGAACATGAACAATACAAGGAAAGAGAAGTGTGCGTGCATGAAGAAAAGAAGGTATTATATTGAGTTCAAACAACCTTCGCCTTCTCCTCTGACCCTGAGAAATTAAGCTCCAAGTGCTGCTTATGACTCTCACCAAGTGAGGGATCTTCTGAAGATTCATTTCTTTCTGTAGCAGAGTCTGCAGTCTCCGGTAAGCCATCTGGTTTGGCTTCATCGGAATCTTTACTTGAATATATACGCACAATATTGTACACATATGACCAGATGTACAAAGATCCAATCTGAAATCAAAGAAAAAAGTATAAGCAATTACTACTTTTGGATGAGATTCAAGTTAGAAAGTAAAATGGTCATACTGCCATAGAGAGTGAAACATATGCCATTCCATTGCCGGTACAGACATCGGGAACTCCAAATGGACCGCCTTTTTCATTACAGACAGCCAGAACAATTATGAGAAGCATGTTGCCCAGGTTTCCTGCTCCATATTAAACTAGAATAAAAGATCAAAATATAATGAAGCTTTGGTTCTTGATATTGACTCATTGAGACATATTAGTGCTGCTGCAGCCATCCTATGATTTCCAGTAATGTAACATGGTATTGCTGCAAATGAAAATTTTGGCATGAACAAGGACGATGTAGTTGATGGACTTGTTTGTAGATTCTGTTTTTTCTTTCGTTCATCACCTGGGCTCACTGTCTGACCCATTTGTGGGTGTATATATATATATTCTCACTAACTCCAGGAATTAATTGTGATTTGATAACTAAATCTCCTCTAGTTTCATCTCTTGGAGGGCTTTATATATATATATATATATATATATATATATATATAAACACATGGCAATGAATAATATCCAGACTGCTTTCTTATTTCATAAAAACTATGGTGAATCAACATATATATATATATATATAATCCAGAAAGGACACCAAAAATTTGTTGATATATATACCTTCCGTTAGCCAAAATAATAAAACTTACCAGCAGCACAACATCCCAAGATCACTCCCCGAAGATCTTTAGGAGCTTTGGTAATTTTTACCAGTATCCATCCAAGCACCGAGCCAATGACAAAGGTGAAGAGAACATTTAGTGGCATGAACCACCTACATAATTAAAAAATAAATAGATAAAAGTTGGATTTAGGAAAATAGCAGGAAGGGAAATTAAAAAAGAAAATAGATTCCACACTGAAAGCAAATAGACCCAGAAATTAAATTTGGGTAGAGAAACTCACAGCTTAAGCAAGCTTCCTAACGTTATGTACTTTGCCAAGTTGCTGCCAATAAGTGCCGGACTCAAGACAAAAAACACAAGCTGCGTAGCAATTGAATTCAAAAGTGCACATTATATTCTTCCGGAACTCAGAATGCTTGTCAGATCAGTAATAGAAATATTGTGAAGCCAAAATAAAAAGAGAAATTAAAACTTATACGCGGTTTCCCACTTCGTGTAAGAAAAATAATACAAGTTTACGTTCTAAAAATGGATGGTGTTTCACAGAACTTCAAAAGAATCGACTATCAGACTCAATAAGCAACTGTTCATTTCGAACAGTACGAAAATATGCCATGAAGAAATTCTCTAGTGCGCACAGGATGGGTGGCGGATGTTAAGTTGGATCAAAAACAAATGTTAGTGTAAAAAATATATAGATGTTTCTAATATAATTCTAGTATAAAAATACAAATTAAACAGGTTAACTTGACAAATTAAAAAATAATTTAAACAACTAATGAAAGCTTAATTTGACTTTCAAGAAATTCAAGATAATATTGAAATGACAATATATTGAATTGACCTGTTTTAACCTTGAATGAACCTGTTAAATCATGATTTAGGTCATGAGACTATGTTATCACACAATATAAAGCAATTTGAAATATATTATGAAGTTCAATTCTTAATAAATTTAATGTTGAATAATAAAACTGGAAAAAAAAAATAACCAAAGTTAATATGTCAAACTCACAACCTAGCTAATAAGATTGAAATAACCTCATATAAATTAAATTGAAATAAATTATGAATCTAATTCACAATTAACTTAATATTGAAAGATAAAGTTAGAGAAAATAATTAAGAAAAGAACAAAAATAAAATAACTCAAGTCAACCTGGGACCGGAATAATTTCATAGAAATTAAACTAAAAAAATAACCCAAATCATAAAGAATAATATCCAATAAATCAAAAGTCTAAAAAAAGCAAAGACAAAAATAAAATAAAATACTAGTTTTTGTGAATTAATCGTCGCACATCTAAAGCGATCCATATATCATATTCAGTTGTTGTGATTTTGAATAAGAGAATATATGTAGAAATTTCTAATAATTATTTTGTGTTCTTGATACATATGCTGCTAACATAACGTTACTGACATTGTTCAAATGCTGTCGTGCATCCGCCCCCAAAACATCCACCCGCTGGATCGCGAGAAATACCCCGACGGCAGTGATCAGGAGCACATTCAAAACTGGCATGAGAGCAACAACAAACAGATTCCAGAGCCCCATTGCAGCAGCCTAAGATTGTCTCAGATTCTCAATATTAGCGACCTGCTAAGAAAAACAAAAGAGTTCAGAGAAACATTGAAGGATGTTCAGAACAAGAAGGTATTATTTATAAAGAAACCATTATGAATAAAAAGAAAAAGGGGGGGAATAAAACCACGAAATGATAAAAGTAAAACCAAAACGGAGTTGACTTGTTTCCACAAAAATCCACTTCCATCATCAGAATAAAAGTCAAACAGGGTAGACAAGCCAGCACACATAGCTAGAATCTTGCCACCGAACTCAAAAGATCAAAGTGACGAGGGAAAAAAGTAGTAGAAGAAGAAAGATGGTACCCGGCCGGCCCATCAATTTATATATAGAAACTCCACTCGTATATATCAAGCACGCACTGAGAAAAGCACAAGAAAAGGAGATAATTGGACAGCTGAAATGCCTTCGGGAGTGCATGCCAGGAAAAATTTAAACATTGAAAGAAGTGCTTAGTTATTAAAGAAATGAAGGTGGCACCGAGAAAGAAAACAAAAACAGTACTGATGACACATAAGAAAAGATGCTTGGGGTCTTGAAGTGTATCATTAGAAGGTAGAAGAGAGTGTTTCTCGAACGTTGATTTCAACCCTGAAACTGATTTGGAGGAGGAGGAGTTACCAGAAGTAAGAAACAATACGATGCACCGCCAATTGTATCGCTCGGTCAGAAAGAGCATGCATGGAGATGGGTTTTGGCAGGTAGAATTTCCATTAATGAAAAGACTGAAAACGATGGCATTCTCAAATGCTATATACTGTGTGTCAACTAAATGGGCTTCTGACTAGGCGATACAAATGGTGGTGTAAAAGTTTTTCTCACCCAATGGAAGCTGCGAGCAATTTTTTTCAGCTGACAGGGGCTTATGCTGCTGAACGTGATTCCCCTGCCGGTGCTGCTGCAATTTCTGCAGGCTGCCATTGCCTTTTGCTGCTGTGATTTCATCTTCCAGGGAAGAAATTTAGACAGTATTTTACTTTGATTCAGCAAGGCATTAGGCTTGGAATGACAAATGAAGCATACAATTGTTGTCGCGATTCATAGCTGTGTAGGTAGAAGAACGCAGGAGAATTCAAAATCAAATATATTTTGATTTCTTAATATTCTAATGAAAGCACTGAAGGAATTCAAAATCAAAACGTCTCTCAATAGCAAGAAGATAATGACAAAAAATAAATAAAAAGAAAGGATATAATTCTATTAAAGTATTTATCTCCAAACTTCACGAATATCATGAACAAAATAATTATACTTATCTAATGCACTAAAACAACTTGATTTATTGATGTTGCTTTACTATTTATTTATATATGAGCCATATTTCCAAACTTGTTTTTTAATTGAGTCATTTTATATCGTAATTAGATGAAATTAGGTTTGAAATTACAGTAAATATACCAAATTAAAATATACAAGACTAAAATATAAAACAAAAACATGGTCAATCTCAAAATCATGACAATTTTATTTTTTTTAAATTAATTTTATTTATTTTTATTCCTGGAGTTTGATAAATGGGATAGAAACTTATTGAAAACGATAGAAAAGAGAGAAAATTGATTATTGTCATGATTTTGGGAACTATTAACAAAACACTAAACTGTTGGGGAAAGTAGGGGAAGCACTCTAGCTCCCTATACATAATACTGTGGATTGCAATAGTGCTTTCCTTTTATTTTTTTTCTTTTTTTTTTCTTTTTTTTATTGTTTTTTTTTTCTGTTTATGTTTTATTGTTATTTTTTTTCTAATTATTTTTGTTCTGTGTTTTTTCCATGAAATAGTTTTTTACCTGGTTATATTTTTTTTTCTTTTTCCACTTTTATATATATATTTGTTTTTTTTTTTTAATAATTGGGGTGTCTGGGCTAGGTTAAGTATACTACGATTAATCCTCATATCCAATTTTTTTCATAGATTTTTTTCTGATTATTTTTTTTTCATTTTTTTTCAATGAAATATTTGTTTTTAATGGTTATACTTTTTTCTTCTTTTTTTTTTCTTTTTCCACTTATATTTTTTTTTTTTGATTGGGGTGTCCGGGCTAGCTTAAACACATCACAATTAATCTTCGGATCTGATTTTTATATAACCAGGATGTCCAGACCAGCTTATATGTACCATGACTAATCCCTTAACCCATTGTTTTTGCTAAAGTGTTTTCCCACTGGTATTTTTTTTTTCCTTTTTTTCTAATACTTTTGTTTTGTTCACTTATACATTTTTTTTATAACCGGGATCTACGGGTCAGCTTAAGTACACCACGACTAATTCCTAGACCGAATTTTTTTTAAAACAATATGGATTGCTACAGTGCTTTCACGCTTATATATTTTTTTAAATTATATATTTTTTGTCTCTAAGTCAGCTTAAGCTTTTATTTATTTATTTATTTTACTTATATTTTTTTTATAACCAGGATCTCTCTGAGCCGCCTTAAGGGCACCAACCACTCCCAAGATCAAATTTGTTTTTGATAACCAGGGTGTCCAGGTCAACTTCCACGCACCACGACAAAGCCTCGAACCAATTAATTATTATTTTTAATTTTTTTTTCTTATACATTTTTTTGTTCACTTATATATTTTTTTTCCTTATCCCCGAACCAAATTGTTTTTGATAACTGGAGTCTCTTGGTCAGCTTAAGCATACCAAAACTAATTCCAGGACCGATTTTTTTTTATTAACAATATTGGATTGTAAATGGTGTGGGGAAAGCACTGTAGCTCCCCACAAATATCATTGTTGATTGTAACAGTGCTTTTCTGCTATAGTGTTTTTTCCCTGTTTTTTACTTCTTTTTTTTCCTTTTTGTCCATATTGTGTTTTTTTTTTAAATTTTTTTTCTTATTATATTTTTTTTTGTTTTTTCCCCAAAATATTTTTTTTGCCTCTTATACTTTTTTAATTTTTTTCTTTTTTCACTTATATATTTTTTTTGTTTTTTGTTTTTTTATAATCGAGGTGTCCGAGTTAGCTTAAGAACACCACGATTAATCCCCAGATCCAATTTTTTTTTATAACAAGGGTATCCAGGCCAACTTATGCATACTACGACAATCCCCGAACCCATTTTTTTTCTAAAGTGCTTTCCCACTGGTACATTTGTTTTTTCTTATACTTTGGTTTTGTTCACTTATATATTTTTTTAATAACCGGGATCTTCGGGTCAGCTTAAACACACCACGACTAATTCCTAGGCTGAATTTAAAAAAAAAAAAACAATATGGATTGCTACAGTGTTTTCACGCTTATACTCTTTTTTTTCTTTCACTTATACATTTTTTTTATAACCATGGTCTCTCAACCAGCTTAAACCTTTTTTTAATTTTTTTTTTACTTATACATTTTTTTTATAACCCGGATCTCCGGGTCAGCATAAGTGCACCACTACTACTCCTCAAACCAAATTTGTTTTTTGATAACCGGGGTATCGAGGTCAGCTTGGGTGCACAATGCCTAATCCCCAAACCAATTTATTATTTTTTCTTTATACCTTTTTTGTTCACTTATACATTTTTTTTATAATCTGGGTCTCCGGTCCAGCTTAAGCGCACCACAACTAATTCTCGGACTGATTTTTAAAAATAAACAATATGGATTGCTACAGTGCTTTCATGCTTATACTTTTTCTGTTTTTATTTTATTTTTTTTACTTATATATTTTTTATAACAGAGATCTCTAGGTGAGCTCATGCGCACCATGACTAATTCTCGGACCCTTTTTTTATAATCAGGGTGTCCGGGTCAGCTGATGCGCACCACTAGTTGTATAAGTACATATATACCCCCTATAAGACAAAATCCAAGAGTTGGTTACAGGGGTGTATTGGTAACTTACCAATTTTTAATTATATTTTCTGTCGCGGTGTTGTGGGCGTGTTGTCGGGCGCCACATCAATTTCAAAGCTCATGCACATTTCAGATGGCGCGTGCGGCGTCGTAGAACTTCTAAAAATATATATTAGTTTTTTATATATTCATTTTATTATGTAAAATGTGTTTAAAATAATGTTATGGTATTATAGGTATTTTCAAAAAAAAATCATTTATGTGCATAGCACAATAATCATAATATCCTCAAATAAGACAAAAACCAAGAATTATCAGTGAGGGTGTTTCGGTAATTTTTCTTTTTTAGTGCACATTAAAATAACTTTTGTAGCCTCAAATAAGGCAAAACAAAAGAGTTACCTGCGGTGGTATTTCAAACATCTCATGTTTAACTATACATGCATAAGAAAGAGTTTCACTCTCATTTTAAACCACCAAAGCTAAACTTACTATGTTTTTTAACATGAGTTCTATTTAATACAAATAAAAATAATAATAAAAATTAAAAATCTAAACTAAGAGCAAAAGTGTAGAGATATAAACAAAAAATTTAAAACTATCTTAGAAGGATCAAAAAAATCAAGAGATCGAAACTAAACTAAAAAAATCAAAGAATAAAAACCAAAATAAAAAATAAAAAATTATATGTGTTAAAACTAGATAAAAAAAAATTAATTCCTACGGCGGAACGCGGGTTTATGGCTAGTAATGACTAAGCTTGGTGTCAAAAAAATTTATTTAAAGAAAAAAGTTTGATAATGATGGTCTTTCATATTTTTCTTGCCTAAGAAAATACATCGGGTTTTCGAAAGTTTTTATTTTATTTTTTTTAGACCAATTTATGGTTGTTTTGAGTTACAAATTGGTTTATAGAGGTTTCTAGAAACTAGACTTGCAATCAACATGTCATGTATCCTCATTGATGATGTATCATTTGTGTTAAATATTTTTATAATATAAAAAAGTATAATAACATGCAGAAAAAAGATATAAGTCAGATGTGCGTGGGCTTTGTTTTTCAAGCCCAATCGCACTTGGGCTTAGTTTTTACCTAATATTTTTATTTCAATTCAAATTAATATCCTCTCTTATATTTTTTAAAATTGTTTTTTTTTAAGTAGTAGTTTTTCACTTATTTTGTATTTTAATGTTTCAAAAAAATATGTAATTTATATATTTTTTATATTTGATATAAACCTTTTTAACTATTTTTAAATTTATTTTATTATAATATTCACATGTTTCAATTAAAGAAACTTGATATAATAAAATGTACCGTCGACAATGTAAAGTTTTTCTTGTAGTAAAAACTAGGCCCCGTTTGTTTGTTGGAAAGTAGTTTTCTTTTGGAAAGTGAATTCCAGGAAAGTGAATTCCTAGAAAGTGAATTCTGATGTTTGGCAGTGTTATAAAAATAAACTGGAAAACACTTTCCAGTGTTTATTTGTGTTATGGAAAATGAACTGAAAAATAATTTATTAATAAATTTTTTTTTCAAGTTTATTAAAATAATGAGGAACAAATCTTACAAATTAAAAAGTTGAATGAGAATGAAATTGAAAAAAAAAATAATTTCATAAATTATCTCAAATAAAATAAATAATAATCAAAATAATAGAGATCAAATCTAAAAATTTTAAAAAAAAAATTAAAGGTGAATAAATTAAAATAATAATAATTAACATTTCATAAATTATTTCAAATAAAATAAGTAACAATAAAAAAAATGAGGACCAAATTTGATAGATAAAAAATTTCAATAAAAAAATGATAACAAAAAAGCAAATAGTAATTATAAAAATAAGGACCAAAATTAATATAAAAATTAAATTTTAAGAGATGGAATTGAAAAATAAATATTAAAAAAAAATTATATATAGCAATCAAAAGTTTGAGGATCAAATTTGATATAATTAGCAAATAATGACATTTCTAAATTTTTCACAACTTCCGGAAAGTGTTTTCCGCCTAAATTTACCAGAAAATACTTTCCTGAAAAAACAAACTAAATTTTTCTTTAACTGGAAAGTGTTTTCCGTTGACCAACTTTCCGGAAGACAAACAAACATAGGAAAGTTTAGAAAGTGGTTTCCAGAAAAGTGAATTTCGGGAAACAAACACAGCTTAATAAAGAATCAGAGGCACAGTTAAAGTTATAATTTAATTCTCGGACGTGGTTTAAAAATATTGACTTGTTTGTAATTTATTTAAAATTAATGTTTCTAAGAAATAAAACAAATTAATAATCTTTAGCATTTGCAAGAAAGAAATAAAATAAGAGTTTTTTCTTGACCCGATAATGACTCCAAATTGAAAGCAAGATCTCCTTTTCTAAGAAGAAGACTTGACGAACACTCTTATAATTAAATAAATATACTTTACTCTCTCCCTAAAAATATCCATTATTTTAGGGGTTTTTTTCCTAATCTGGTTCGGTTTAAGTTTTTCTTACGTGCCCATGTATATATAAAAAAAACCCTAGCTAGTTCAACATATTGAGATATCTGGCGGTTGCTGTTTGTAGATTTTGTGGTATTGTTCTTTTTAGTTTTCAGTTTGATTTTTCTTCCTTATTTCAGTGATCAGTCTTACATTATCTTCCTCAAAAGAGATCAATCAACAAAGCCTTATCAGCCATGGATGCGCGTCAAGATTTTGTGTATTCTGCCAAACTTGCTGAACAGGCAAAACGCTACAATGAGATGCTGGATCACATGAAGTATATTGCAAAGCTTGACGTTGAGTTGACAGCCGGGGAGCGAAACTTGCTACGCATCGGGTGCAAGAATGTTGTGGGTGCAAAAAGAGAATCATGGAGAATGCTTTCATCCATGGAGGAAAAGGAACAGGCCAAAGGGAAAGAATTTAATGCGAGGAGGATCGCGGAGTATAGACGGAAGGTTGAATCCGAACTCACAATTCTATGCAACGAAATCATACTATTGATCGATGATCATCTACTCCCTTCAACTTCCCAGTGTGAATCCCGTGTCTTCTACCACAGGATGAAGGGAGATTGTTACAGGTATCTAGCAGAAATCAATGCCGGTGTCGAGAAGGAGAAGGCTGCTTCAGATTCATTGAAAGCATACGATATAGGCATTAAAGCTGCTTCCAAGTTGGCTCCTACAAATTTAGTTCGATTGAGCTTGGCGTTGAATTTTTCAGTGTTGTTGAATGATACCATGAAGTTTCCTAAAAAGGCTTTCTTTCTTGCTAAGAATGCTTATGATGAGGCTATCCCAATACTCCACAATTTGAATGAGGAATCACAGAAAGGCAGCATGCTAATATTGGAGATTCTTCTGGAAAACGTCAAGTTGTGGAGTTATGACATCTTAGAGTATGGAGATTATTCTTATAACAGCTGCAGGAGTTAGCGCTGTCAGGTCGAATGCGTGCTGTTTCAGTTTTCTTTTTCTTTTTAATTATCAGATGAGTATGCAATTCTATTTGAGTTGTATCTCAGAACCATTTTTCTTTTAGCATTGTTGATGGAATTGTATGAACTTGAATATGATTTTCCAACCTAGCTTTTATGGAGGAACTAGATTGAATAGCTGTAGTTCTCGAATTTCCCTTGTCCACTTAGGCGCCATCAAAAGAAGTCATTGAAACCCTGTTAGATTTCGGGGGACTTTCTTTGTTGTTTCTGAACAATGAGTTGTGTTTTCAGCTCTTGATCCCGCTAGCAATGTGATGTTCATCTTCTAGTATGTTGCAATTGTGCGTGCTTGTGGCTTTCTGCATCGGAAGGCCTTGAAATATATAGTTGCTGAATCTGATATTACCTGCTCTGATATAATGATTGTGTATCCACAATTTTGGTTATCTTGAGAGTAAGCTTAAACAAGGGCAAAATGGCTTTTTTTATTATTATAATTATTTATTTTCTATATGGTGCATTTTAAATTAATATCTTGTCTGGGCAATAAAGAGTAAGGAATGGATTGCCGAGTTCTATGTTCAAAGCACGTAATGCAACCTGCTAGTTTCATGTAACATATGGTCACTACTGACATGTTCACGGAGGACAAGCAGCCCATTCCATGTTATGTTTTTTTTTTAATACGGGAAAATTTTATTTTTTAAAAAGTACACTTTATGGATCCGAGTAAAATTTCAGTTATCTCAGGCTTTTATAAGGAGTGCACGTCTTTACTCAAACTCAAGACCTGTTGTGCAGATCGTAAACTCTTTGTCATCATGTCACGCTGGACCCAGAACAAGGAGCCCATTCCATGTTATGTTTTTTTTTTATACTAGGAAACTTCACTTCCTTAAAAACGCATTTTATGGATCCAGATAAACGAGTAAAATCTAAGTTATCCCAGGCTCTTACAAGGAATGCACGTCCTTACTCAAACTCAAGACCTGTTGTGCATATCATAAACTCTTTGTCATCACATCACGCTATATCCCGGAACAAGGAGTCCATTCCATGTATTTATTGATCAGTGAAAACCCTGATGCCGTGTTACAGCCTTACAAGGAAGGAGGCCACTTAAGGCATAATTGCTTGTTGTTTTCCTCGTGTTTTGAGATTTGGGGGATACCCCATCACCGTTAGGCTGTTTTATGAGATTAGGGCATGCAGTTTCATGGGAGGTCAAGATTTCATGCAAGTCGTTCAATGGGTTTGGAGTTGACAGGATGGTTAGGAGATATGATGAAAGCGTAACATTTCGCTAGGTTTTTTTATTCGGCTGTCTTGTACACTACTGGGATCACAGAGGTGGCTTTGACCTGGTGGACTAGGCTCTTGCCAATGAAGCCTAGGGATTTGTGGCTTCGTGTTCCTCTTCATACTAGCTCTGTGATTAGAATTTACTATCATTCTCTGAATGACAGAATAGGTCCCATAAAAGTGAAAAGAAAAGAAAGAAATTGACTACAGGGGGCATTTCAAAATCACTAACATGTTAGTACTGAAATTTAACTGTAACGTTGATAAGCGCAGTGAACATGGCGTATCTGTAGCAGTTAGCACGCTACAAAAAAATAAATATAGCTCCTCCATCTATTTCTAGCTGTGAGGACTCGAGTGACAAAAATGTCTTTCATACAACAAATTTATCTTAACCGAATTTGGTGGGCAATGTTTGAGGCTTGGTCCATTCACCTGGGGCGGCCAAATTACAAAAACTTGCAAGTGCTGCCATCACAAGAAGCCGGGGAAACTCTTTCATATAGGATTGCCTGGCAGGTTTGCATCGTACAAGGTCTTTCCGATAGGCTCTTTAATTTGCTTTCAGCCACTGCTTCTGGTATAGTTGCTTTCAGGGCCTATTTTTAAAAATATATTCATCAAAATTCTTCATTAAGTGTCATAGCAGTAATGTACGCTCCGTACAAGAAGACAAAACTGTTAAAAGTGCGGAGGTAAAAGCTGTCCATGCAAGAACTAGTCAAGTTATGTTCATAAAACCAGTAAACACTGGTAAGGGCAACAAGAATCAAAAGTGAAATCAAAGTTCATGCGTTTTTGCCACATTGACAAAAGCATGCAAATGAATGCATAAGACAGGGACAGATTCGCAACTTGGACTAATCACCTGTTTTGCAAAGATTAGTATTTCTTTTTCTGGTAGGACACTGCTTTCCATTCAAAATCAATTTAATGCATTTGAAAGTGCATTGCATTTTATACATGTATGCGAGTTCCGATTCATACCTGTCCTGCTCAAGCTAACATCCGCAGGTAATCTAATTTTGAGCTTGTTGTCTAACATTTTCACTGGACACCGATGAGATGCCATGCTCAATACTCTGGATAGTGAAAGCAATTAGCAAGGAGAGATTTAGAAAAACAAGATAAGCTGGTCAAGGAGAAACTAGAAGAAAATCAACAGCTACTATGTAGAGGGATCATTTTCTATTGTTCAAGGAAACAAAAACAAGGCAGCAAAACCGGGACAACTGATGCTTGAATGCTATTTCTTATTGTCCAGAGTACAGGAAAGAAATGGAAGAGTAAATCAATCAAAGACAAATGCTTCCTAAATTCTGTCAAACCTAACAATAATCTTTGGCGAAAAGCTACCACTTCAGGAGGTGTCATTGGAGAATTAAGAAAGGAAAAAATACAAATAGAAAGAAAGAAATATACAAGATGAGAACTATTCAGAAGATAATGAAGCAGTAAATCAACTGCCTCACACTCAAGGACAGCAGCTTTTCAAATTCCTTGCTGATGTGGGAGGGCAACAGCAATACAATGTCAGAACAGGCAGTTGATCCCCAAGGCATTCAATTTTCCAGGTGAACAACATGTTTGGTGGTTAACACATTTCAGATATACAAAGCTGATTAGAAAACTTTACCTGAAGAAGATAGCCATGCAGCCAATCCAGTGTTTGAGGGAATGTTGTGGCTGATATATTGGCAACCATCAGACCCTGTTCCAAGAAAAACTTGTAAGAAAAAGGAAGAGGCGGGGAGAAAAGAGAAGGATGTATTTTAGGAGGAAAAGAAAGGGTGGGGAAATGGTGCTTGAGGAACTTTCAAACACCTAGTTCAAGTTTAGAGAAGTCGATCTCAGTCAGCTGGTAGAATGACATTCAGAGACAAATAACATTAATAATAAAATTATACGGTCACCACCCTATTCTTTCTATGAGATGTTACTTATTTTCTTCATTTTTTTTTCCTTTGAAGCTCAAGTAACCTTACTAGTAAGAGCATATTTGGACCGAATCATAGATTTGGACAAACCAAAACACTATCTTTCAAACAGAAGAGAAGAGTCGTATATCAAGTAATTGAAATAGATCAACCAGCCCTGTTCATATGACTCGTCACTTCAATTTAAATCAACCATAATGCTCTCCAGCCCAAATCAAAAGCTAGTGCCCAAGCATGAAAATGATTCATGGAGTTCGTATATTGCTATTGCCCAAGCATAAGATATCATGAATAAAGGTTCCCCCAATTTTTCATCAATAATTTTCGTTGTGCAATTTCACAAAATATGTACCTGATTTCTTGACTTTATTGTCCAAAATTCCAAATTAGCTACTTGGCCATGTCATCAAATACAATAAATCTAAAAACAAGACATCAAAGCAAAACCTGTTCTCTATCAACATCATAATCCAACTTTTGAACGCAATTTTACTAAATTTAGAATCAATTATTTCAAAATTATTAATAAAAAAGCAAAGCCACAAATCTCTATTGCATGCTGTTAACCAACAAACACACTTGGAGAACCAAACCTGTGACTTGAAAGAGCAAAGGTAGTCCTGAATGATTTTCAAATTGGTAATTAACCTATCTTTTTCCTGAAAACATAAAACACATACATGTAAATACTCTGAATAAAGTTGAACAACAAATTATTTATTGGAAATAATGAAAAACAAGACAATCATATGAATATTTGTGAAATCAGTGAAGAGTCAACACGAGGATATGAAATGACAGAAATCCAAAAGAAAAATTCTTTCTAGAAAATCTTGCCTCGCTTTTGACCTGAACAAAGGGGCATAAATGTTTCTCTTCGATACTACTACAATATGTTCTTTACCACAATGGTAAAATAATTTATAGGAATACCTATATAGCCAATGTATTAATATTTATATTTTGCTAAGAAAAAACTGAATAAATTTTTTATTCTATATTTATTATTTAGCAAGAAAAGTGTTGAAATTAAAGTTTGTTAGTGAGATAATACCTAAGGTAGACTTTTATTTATTGAATTGAATAAGGAGGTTTGTCCAGCCAGCTTCCATGTATTAAGCAAAACAAAAGTGTTAAGAGGGAAATTGAGAAGCTATTATCTGTCATCTAAAACCAGTCCAGAATTATTTGAACTTGATAACATCTTGGTTGCTTTTGCAATTTGCTATTGTTGATCCACTTCACTGCGCACAAATATGTCCAGAAGTTGCAGCATTTTCCATCGATGCTTGATCTTATTACTGTTAAATGTTTCCATCATGCTAGAATGTTCAAAAACCCTCTTATCTTTAAATTTCAAAAACTTGGAAGTGCTTCACCAGTGTCATTAACCATCAATTGACTTATGCTTCTATTTTTGTTTTTGCACTTGAATGAAAAAACATGTTACATCTACTACTAGCAATAATTAACCACATTTGGTATTGGCTAACAATGAGATAGCCTCTCACATCCCCTAAATTCCCTCCCGTCCATCCCCAAATATGTGCCTGACAATGTGAGACCTCCTATTTGGAAACCCCAGTTTAATCATTGATTGTTTGCTAATATTTGACCCTTTTAACTTACTAAAACTTGGTAAATTGCCTAAGTTTGGCATTGGCAAATGACAATAAGAACTCAGCAGCCTTTGGTACCTCAACAGGGCGTTTATCACTAAATGAACGAGTTGAGATCCACTCCTCAAGTGATGCCTGCACACGAGAAGAAAAGATTGATATACAAGACAAATTATAAGGATATAAGATTAAATATGCAAACCTTGAGAAAGTGAAAAATAATGTGGGAGGGAAGAGGGAAAAAAATCCAATATAGGAACAATGTACCATCCATTTGATAAATAATGAGGTAAGGGAAGTGGAACTATATATTTCTGATATAGGAACAAGTACCATCCATTTAAATCAAGAACATGAAGAAATTTTTGACACATCAAGAATAGAGACACAAACCTTATGGTCGAATTCAGCCATCTTCAGAACTATTGGTATAATTATTGGTTCAGGACCAGATTTTAATCTAACAGACGTCTTTCTATCTCCCTCAAGACCTTTAACAGTTTCACCTGCTTGAACAAAAAATCAGGAATGGAAACTGTGACCCTTAAGTCGCTCATGCATGCATTCAAACTTATCATCAAGCAAAATTATGAGATAGAAGAGACTTATGAATATTGAACTTGTTATCAAAACCCAGAGTGAGAATTACCTTCTTTGTCAACAATGCTTCCAGCTTTATCTCTAGATCCCTGAGAATCCACAACTTTATTCACAAGGTTAACAGATTTCCCTTCTTCCGAGACCAAATGCCCAGGAGTGCAGTTGATATTTTCGGTATGATCTCTACTAACACTTGTAGGATTCTGTCTAGCAGGATCGTCATCTGGAGTCACTGAAACAGGGTCTGTCTCAGATTTTTCTGGCATTTTAGTTGGTAGCTTATTTTCTTCATCCATCAAGTAAATGCTTGGATCCAAATGTATCCCCTGTCATTATTTGTCAGAAACAACTGCAGATCAGATAGGAGAGCTCGAAACATTACCAGGCCTATCAATCTGATAAAAAGCATCTCAACATTTAACAAAATGTTTCTACAAACAAAAAATGTACGTGTATTAACAAGTCAGTTTAATAGTCATTTCAGTTTTTTTGTTTTAATCACAACCGAATTGCACCAGATCTGAATACAAATCCCCTCTTACACTACCTCAACTTAGGTAGCAGCATCAATAGCTGGTCAGAACTACACTTTTTCTCTGACTCCCACAGGGAATAAAAGATGGCATTATTTTCATCTTTTTCAGCACCAATTAGTTCCCAACCATCTTCTTTTCTTTGATAAAAAAAATATTATTGAAAAGCGATTTCAAGATTAAAGAAGCAAGATAAGAAATCATCCTTAAGAGAAAGTGCAAATGACACAAAATCAAAACAAATTGGCCCTCCTGTGCCATTAAAAGTCAAATAAGTAAGGTCCTTCAAAAGCCCCGAGAGGAATGTACAACAAGCCCAAGGAGACTAAGAAAACAATTTTACAGTTTTGTTTTATCTGAAGACTCAAATCATTTCAATGGTACCATACTTTCCATGACATCACAACAAAAGACCATTTAATGTATGGTTTGTTAGAATCTTTAGTAGAATGAATAACAGCATGTGTATAGATGGTGGATATTATACAGCAGGGTGATCAACAAAGAAATAGATATTGTCTGGAAGTTTTGATGGTACAATCTAATCTACAACCAACATAAAAAAGGAAAATTAGACATACCTCAATTATTATTGGCTTTCCATCTTTCATTGCTTTCTTCAAATCACCAGCCAAACCTGTGAAGCAAGCATTATATTAAAATATCAAAAACACATGCCCTTGCAGAACATGTAGCAAAATTAAAATAATTTCCAGGGGAACAAAGAACATCTTTGAAATCCAAAAAATAAAAAAACTAGAGCCACCACAAACATGAAACAGGTTGAAAAGGGATTATTCAAATAAGAAAGGAGATCAAAGAAGCAAGATGGCAGAATTGGCAGACTACCTTTACGAACAATTCTGCATTCTCTACAAAATTCAGTGATTAACTCCTCAGAAGAGCTGAATTCTCGTGCCCATACAGGAGTAGAAGCCAGTGGTGCACTGACTCAGATAAAGAAAAGGAATAAGTGATCTTGTACTTTCCAGAGAATAAAAAGAATAAGCGATCTTGTACTGTCCAGAGAATAAAAAAGCGCTAGCTAGCATGACCAATAATCTTCATCATAGGATACAATATCATGTACTGGAGACAACAATGTAGTGTCAGAAAAATTGAGACCCAGTTAAATATAGTTTCTGAGTCCTTATTCCAGTCAACAATATCTATGTTTGTAATAAGGAATCTTCCTTACTATAACCTTCCTTGCTCCTTTTTTGAATTGCTTGGCATGGTGCTGATATTCCTCTAGATAAAAATGCTTCTAACATCGGAAATAGAAACAATGGAATTAAAAATAGAAAGGGAATAATCATACTCAGTTGATGTTCGCAGCAATTCATACACCATATCTGTCTGTGATATAAAAAAAATGTTTGAAAGGCATCAGTATTGAACCCAGACAAATTGATACGTGAAAAGACAATAAGGTGAAATCCTTCATGGCTAGGTGGAGGGCAGCACCTGCAAGACATTAGGCAAATTCAGCCGCTGTGCTAGTTGGGTAGCTATGGTAGACTTCCCAACACAGGCAGTTCCGCAAACAAGGATCACCAGGGGCACTCTTTGATGGTGAAATCTAAAAGCATATGACCAGGAAAAAAATCATTTTCTCTTTATCAACATAAAATCAGCAAAAACCTTTCATCCATGTCATTCAATATGAAGAAAGTAAAAATAAGGCAATAAAACTTCTGAGCAGTCAAAACTCAAGCGGATACTGAGGGTAGAGCTCTAAATTACCTCGTCATCATCTTGTAACGATTTATGTAATCTTCTCCATACCCCCGCCGCTCCATAAGCTGCAAATAGACTCCCGTGTATAAGGAGGGCATATGAAACTAAATCCAATATTCAGAAAAGTCTTGAAAGTATTTCAGTGCTCAGTGCAGTCCCTCCATTACGGTTATAGTATAACTCCACTTATTTAGGGGATTATGCCACTTGTTATCCATAGCCACCTAAGTTGTAAAATAAAAGAAGGAAAGGTCGCATACCTTGAATAGATTAGCTTCCAAATCAGACTGAGAGCTGCCAACATAATACAAGAGGTTGCACATTACTTGAAAAACAAGGGGGGAAATAAGATCAGTGAAAAAACTTCAAAATATAAACATGGGGTACATTTTAAACTTTACCCCGCCACTGAATAAAAGGACAAGAAGAAAGAAAAGGGAAGATTGTCATTACACGTCGAGAAGGCTGTTATCAATGAGCAGCTTCTTGAGCTCAAGAGCAATTTTAATAGCTACATGATTCGGAATCTGAAATCACACACACACACAGAATAAAACAAACCCAAAACGTCATGATCATCTTCTCAAAACCCACAATTCAAATGTAAAATTCGGAGGGAGAAAACCAAACAATTGTTCATTATCCACACTACATATAATATATACAAGTAATTCCAGGAAAAAAAAAAAACAGAGAGAGAAGTAAACAGTTGGAGACCTTAGTGACAGTCAGCATTCTGCTGAGCAAGAATCTGGATAAAACATAGTAGTGATCCGCGTTATCACCTAACCACACCCTCACCTGCATTGATTTATTTATTTACATATACCAAACAGGAAAAAAAATCAATTGGATTAAATAAAGGGCGGTGTCTGTTTTATTCTGGTTTTCAGAAGCAAGAACAGAGGGGGGCTGACCTTGACAAAGTCATACTTAGAGGAAGCATTCCGGGAAGAGAAACTTGGGAAAGAGGAGAACCGTTTGTTGTTGCCGGAGTAATCGAAGCCGTCTTCTTCATCATCATCTTCTACACCAGTGTTGTGATTGCTGTCATTAGGGCTCGTTGACATCATCAATTCCTTGCCTTTGCTCATCTTCAGTATTATTCGCTATCACTGCTGCTGTATACAAGTGTTAAACAAGAGATCACTGCTGCTGTGTACAAGTGTTAAACAAGAGATCACTGCTTTCTGTCTCCGATCTCTCCCTCCCTCCCTGATAAGAATTTAAGGCACGGGTGGTCAACGCTTTCATTTTTAAACTTACTACAGTATCAGTAAATTTAAGAAGAGATTATTTTTATTTATTTATTTTAATCCAAAGCCAAGACTTCAGCGCAAGGGATGGTGGGATTCAAAGAAAACAAATAGTATCCAGGTGTCAAAACTGCTGGAGCATCGGAGCTATTAAACCCGGACCTCACCATGTTGGGTCGATTCTAAACCGGTTAACCAACTCCATTCGGTTTTTTCTAGCCAGATAAACAAATGAGGAAGAAGAGAACACTCGAAAGAACTAATAGAATCGGCCGGTTTTTTGGAGTCTCAATCGAACCATTTGATCGGCTACAAATACAGCCATGGCACCTTGGTGGTCTCCTCTTCTTCATCAACGACTTCTCAGTCGAAAACGACATCGTTTGGGTGGTTGTTTGTTGGTGGTGGCAGCGGTTCCAACGTCTGTCTGTGAGGTTTGTTCTCTGTGGGAGCGTTGACTGACTTTCTGGTAATAATGGCTTCCAGGGATGCGGAAGAGGCGGGTGGAAGGAATTGAACGAGCGCTTTTTTTTTTTGTTTTCAACGTGAATATTTGAATTGGGTCTCCTCCTCCTCTA
Source organism: Salix suchowensis (assembly GCA_029030765.1). Classification (NCBI taxonomy): domain Eukaryota; kingdom Viridiplantae; phylum Streptophyta; class Magnoliopsida; order Malpighiales; family Salicaceae; genus Salix; species Salix suchowensis. Next base: position 7,115,919 of record CM054980.1, read on the forward strand.
CTCTGCTCTGCTCAGTGCTCACACCTCTCTTCTCGCTTACTGTTTGTTGAGATTCTTTACTGAGCTCTGACCGTAGTGGTGCTGCTATCCGCAGCCCAACCACACATCTATTTTCTTGCTCCTTTTTTCTTTATATAATAGTTTTACCTCTATTTTCTTTTTTCTTTATATAATAGTTTTAGTTAAGTTCGTTAATTTCATTTCGAATGATGATTCGTTTTTTCAATTGAAATTCGTTTTTTCAATTGAAATACAATATTTTGGTTTTAAAGTGTTTTAGGGTATTGTTTCGGAATTGTATTGTTTATATATATATATATATATATATATATATATATATATATATATATATATTAAATAAAAAATACTTTAAATTCAAAAATAAAATTATTTAAAATTGTACAATTTAATATAAAAAAACTGTAAAATATTTTTTTTGAACAAAATTATAAACATATATAATATTACGAGAATATTATCATCAATCTCACAAGGTCATTACATTCTCTGATTGTTCTAAAATATCATTACATTCTCATATATTATACATAAGAACTGATCATAAACTCTAGATTATGAAGGGGGGAAGGGAAACAGCAAAACAAGAGCTTAAAATAAAAGATTAAAATGCAAAAACGAGGTAGAAGAATAGTAAAACAAAATATGAAGCAACATTGTCCTAAGAACATGTTAATCAAACATACTTTGAGATTAATTTCTCGTTCATTTATAAGTTTTTTATATCATGTTACATGTTAAAGAACTTGTATTAAAGATTAAGTTCAACAAAGTTCTAATACATGTGGTCCATATTTTTAATTTGACATTAAATATATACATTAACCATGATTTTATATAAAAATCCAACAAAAATTACATGTATTATTGTTTTCAACTTCACTGTGATACAAGCAAATCTTATTCTCAATTAGATCAATGATCATCTTAGTTATTTATTATCTATTTGAAAGTGTGATTGAGGTTTCTTAATTTTTTTTTCTTATCTTATATATGGATTGTTTTTATAAGAAAATATCATTTAATTGATACTATAAATAGTATATAATCATTACCGTAATAAGCAATCATGGCAATTATAGAAGTTGATTTTAAAGAAATGAGAAAAATATTTGATAACTATGTATAACAGTAACCATTGACTTTCGAGTAGAGCCTGCACCCTCTGCATTTTAGAATTTTCAAAGAATTATTTAAGTTTTTCTCTTCGGGGTTATCTGTAAGGTTATTTTTTAGCTGTCTTGAATTCTGATTTTTGTTAGCACCCCTAAGCAATGACGTACGATGATAGAACCAATTTAGTCTAAGGGCAAGATTTTTAATAAAGCTTGTAAGAATAAAGTTAGACAAATAAAATCATTATGCGATAATTATTTTATTCTTGGTAAGAAAATACTAAAAATCTCATCAAACACAAAAATAAAAGAGCTTGTTAATTCTAACTGGGTGGGGGTGTTTAGCAATACGTTTCACAAATATTTTTTTTTTAAAAAAATAAAAATAAAAATAAAATTTTTTATTTTTATTTTTATTTAATTGTTTTGATTTCTTTAGATTATTTTCATATAAAAAAAATTAAAATTAAAAATAAAAAAATTATTTTAATAATTTTTAAATTAAAAAAACACTTTAAAAAATAAATTTAATCAAAACAACCATTTAGATATCTATATAAAGTACAGGTTCATCTCTTCTCTGTGACAAATTGAGAAGGCGAGAGTTAAAAATGACTGTGACGTGCATTTTATGTAGTTGTTCGCTTTAGAAGTGAAAATGACCAATTAATTCACACACACACACATAAAAAAAAAATAGCGTGAAGAATTTAATTTTAAAAGAAACAAGATTTAATTCACAAAAAAATATTTTTTTAAAAAGAAAACCACTGAAGGTAATATATATAAAAAATAAAATGAATTGAATTTTAACTTTTCTAAATATGAGAATTTAACTTGTTTATTAAATGAATTTAAAATAAACAAGATTTAATTATATAAAATTAGTTTATAAGCAGTCATACTTGGAAAAAAAATTGTTTTATTTTAACAAAAAAAAACTAGTAGTTATCTGCGTTTTGGAAAAGTTAGTGAACTATTTTTTTTAACAGTCCTGTGGCATTGATATGCAATTATGAGTAGTTGGCTAGTATTTATATTCACATATTAGGGCTCAATAAGTATTTATATTTACAAATTTAGGGTCATTGGATTTTAATTGGTGAATAAAAAAAATCCTTTTCGATTATTTTGGTTTTTTTTTCTTGTCTTCCTTTTAATATATATATAAAGGGATTATTATTATATATATATATATATATATATATATAAAGTATTTATATTTGCATGCGCGTGTGATTGATGGTATCTTAGTTTTCATTGGACAAAACTACCTTGAGGATTAATATAATTTGTTTCTACTTCTTTTTTCTTTTTTTTGCACTATTTTCTTAATATTAAATTGATATTTAATTAATTTTTCACCTTTTTTCCTTTTTTTTTACTATAAAGCACAAACATTTAAACGTATCGAGTAATAATATTTAATTAAAATTCAAGAAATTTAGATTGATGTGTAAAACATGTTTCTAGTACTCCGTCGCATATATTTTTATTAAAACGGTGTTGCATTGCACTGCAATGCGTTTCCAAATTGAGCGTGAAATAAAGAAGACTTCGTTTGTATCTCAATTTTATTGCACTCTCTTCTCGTTGGTGTGAGCGATGGTAAGTTACATCTGTACCCCTGCTTTCTTTCAATCTTACCATGCAATAATGTTGATAAACGCTTCAAAAATGATCACATTTATCTATTTTGTTGAAACTAGTCTACCTTATAAAATAAATAAATAAATAAATAAAGTTATCGTACCGCTTTCTTATTATCTAATTTTTTGCTTAGTTTATTTTATAATATTAACCATTAATTAGGCGGATCTCGCAGGTAGATTGCACGAGAAAACAATTATTAACAATTATATATGTGGGTTTGATTTTCAAATAACTTAATTAGCAAAAATGTATATATATTTTTAATATTCCTTTTTATTTTTTTGCAAGTGTGATCAGAATCATTTCTGTATCTTCTTATTTTTGCCTTTTATGAACGCCAGAGACGTACTCTTTTTATCTCTTTTGTACCCTAGCCCTTCTTGAGTGATAGAGAGAAGCAAAGTGTGAGGCTTCGTTTTCTTCCATGGAGAAAACGCGAATCTGCAAGATCTGCAACAGACGGTTTGCCAACGGCAAAGCCATGGGTGGACACATGAGATCTCACCTGGCTAAATTACCCCTTCCTCCAAAACCAATCCCGCCCCAAGAAACTTACAACACTCCTAACAAATCACCATCGTCATCTTCTTCATTGAACTATCCTTTACTGGGCAATAATAGCCCACGCAGTCCTCTCGATCAATATTGAAACAGAAAGTCTCCGCTGTTTCGAAACCTACTCCTTATGATGGAGAAAGCGAGACGGAGTCGACAACGAAACCCACTGGGAGAAGATCCAAAAGGAGCCTTAAATCAGCTGATCTTAAAGTGGCCGAATCAATGGCGAAAGTGACCGAGTCATCGGAGCAGGTAAGTTCCGTATCTTATTTATTGGCTGAAGAAGATGTTGCTTTGTGTCTCTTAATGCTTTCAAGGGATCATGAATGGTCAGAAGATGCTAAACGAGTTAAAAAAGAAGTGGGTGAATGCACAAAGGATCATCAATATGTGAATCATGAGGCTGAAAGTGATGATGAAAAAGAGAATTATTTGCTCGGTGCTGCTCAAACTAAACTCAAATCACAAGGAAAATATAAATGCGAAACGTGCAAGAGAGGGTTCCGGTCTTATCAAGCTCTAGGTGGGCATAGAGCTAGTCATAAAAAGATAAAAACCCATGATGAGCACGAAGAAGGTAGTGGTAATGGTTGCGGCGGCGGAGACAATCATAGAATTACTGCCGGGAAAAGAATTTTCAAGTGCCCGTTTTGTGACAAAGTATTTGATTCGGGGCAAGCACTCGGCGGACACAAGAAAGTGCACTTCTCCTACTTGCCCGTCACTAACGCTAGAATTTCTATTGATTTGTTAGATCTCAATATCCCAGCTCTCGAAGGTAGCACTCATGACGACGGTGAAGTTAGTGAGGCTTGAGGTTAATTTCAACATCGATCGTGTAAAAATATTTTCAAAGTAGAGGGATATTCAGTGATGCATGAACTATTTTTATCTCAGTTTAAACATTATTTCTTCATGGTTCTTTTGTTTCGGAATCGAATGGCCCTCCTCCGCACAACTCTCTTTCTTTTCTTCTTTTCTTTTTTGTTTTTATATATATATATATATATATATATATATATATATATATATATGGGTGTGATCCCTATATATCTTGCTGTTCTATCTTCTGCTGAGCAAGATCAAGAGTCCATGGCCGATAAGGCACATGCTCATGCTTTCTCTTTTCTGCGTGAAAGATGTCGTTTACCATGTAAAACCCAAATTTGGTGCATCTTTAAAAGCAATAGAGAATTGATTCTCATTCAATTTCATTAAAGGTTAAGGGGATATCTTCTCCATCCAGCTGTTTTTAGCTAACTGTTTCCCCTGATTTCACTCCTTCAAAAAATAATAGAGAGAGAGAGAGAGAGAGAGAGAGAGTCTATCAAGGCCTTCTTTTTTGGATATGGGATTTAGCTTCTACCCTGTCATCTCTGCTTTTATGTGGTGTTTACAGGTGGTGAGGAAGTCAAGAACATCCTTCTTGTCATCTCTAGAACTTTGGTCTTGCTATAATTAAAATAATTTGAAAATATATATATATATATACAGCACTTCTTTGTCGAGTTTTGCAAATTCATGGATGACTTCTTTTATCATACAAATATTAGGCTAAGATATTACATTACAATTTCAAATTAAAAAAAAAGGCTAAAAAATCACTCTAGTAATCTAAAGTGCCGTTTTATTTTTCGTTGTGAAATTTTTTCAATTTCTTCGCAACCATTTAAATTAATGGCCAATAATTTCTAAAAGAATTTCAACTAAATAAATAATTTAACCATTTTTTTCTTAGAAATGTTATAGTCAATCTCCTTAAAGCTTTTGAGAGAGATAACTCATTGACATGGTATCAAAAGTCTTATTAATCTAGTAGTCATAAGTTCGAATTTCATCATCTTCATTCTATTTGATAAATATTAAGTATAAGATAGTGTCAATCTATGCAGGTTTCAAGTCTAGATAGATTTTCACTTTAGAAAATGTGTTAGAAAATGATATAAATCATATCTTAAAACATTACCTAATTGTTTAAACTTTTAAGTGAAATGATTTTTTGACAAATACATTATTTTACAAACAATAGCAAGCCAACGACAATTCCTTCATGAGTCGTGCCACCTTATATGGAAGCAATACATTTCAACACACAAACTTATTTAGTATTGGATTTTTCATCTAAAATATTTTTAAGAAATCAAAGATATATTATGAGTTTTTACCTTGTTAGTAGCTATACTTACTAGCATAAGGTTTAGAGCACACTTATACTAATTATGGTTCATTTTTTATAATTTTTTTAAAAAAATTACAATTATGAAGAATTGTATCTTTTACTTTTACAACTGTGATTTCATTTTAATATAATCACATTTTAAAATAATTGTAATGTAAGAAAAAATAGATTAAAACTATAAACTATTTTTCAAGTGAGAGAAAATAGACATTAAAAAAATACTAAAAGAAATAAAAATCAATTAAATGATAATTTTTTTAAGCATATGATAATGATAATATTGGTAGAAAAATTATATATGAACTTTTTTAGGGATAAGCTCATGAGGTTTGTCTCTTAAAGTGAACTTATATGTACATTCCAATAGCATATATATTAGGATAAGAGCCTTATTAATTTGGGGATTGCATCCATAAGTCTTGTTTGCGCAACAAATCTCAACATATAAGTAAAGTTATCCTTTTCTATTTTGTCTTTTCTATTAAAAACAAAAATTAAGAGAAAATCATGTTTATATTTTTTTGTTAGGATTTATTTATAGATTCTCAATTATTATTTTTTATAAAAAAGCCATGATGATTTTCTGATGAATTTTTCATCAATAGAAAAAATTATCCATTGTTAAATTAATATATACTCTTGTATATATGTATACATGTATACATCCTCGTGCATGTATTAATTTACATACTCGTGTATACATGTATTAATACATATGTACATACTAGTGTATGTATACATGTATTAATTAAAATTGCCAATGAAATCACTACAAAGTAGAAGTTTCATCGATAAACATATTTATTTAACCGTTAAAAATGAAATTTACTCACATTTTTCTTCCATATATAAAAACTCGGTCAATAAAATTTCAAGAAAATATATAATTAAAACATATGAATAAATATTTCAAAGATTAATAAAAACATTTACAATTAATTTTTTTTAATTCAAAACTTAAATACATAACACATCCAAAAAAAAGAAGATAATTTACATAAACAATAAATGTTTATTGACAATCTTCTTGGGTGATCTAAAATATCTAATAATAATGAGCTTCAATTTAATCATAAACAAGCAATCACCATAGCATTTATAAATATCAAGATTCATTGGTGATTGAAAAGAAAGAATATTATACAGTTCAAAACTCATATATCTTAAGGATTTGGTCACTAATTTGGTGGTTAATAAATCATTCATTTTATAAATTTTAAATTTTAAATATAATACTCAAACATAAATATTCTAACATGTAAATCATAATCTATCATGTTTTTAATTTTAATTTTAATTTTAATTTTATATATAATGCCTAACATAATTTTATTTTTATTATTTTTCAATCCTTGCAAACTAAAAGAAAAGAGAAAAGGTCCTTGAAAAAAAAAGAGTTGAAAGCTCCCGGGTGCTCAATTGTGTCCCTTTAAAATAATAGTTATAATGTTTATAGATTCATATTTAAGAAGAGAGCTAGTAGATGTAGCTTTGACCTTTAATGACAAGCATGAGAAGGTTTTATTTTATTTTATTTCATTTGAAGTTTTAGGCCCATTATAATAATGTGTTAAGAAACACGTGTGAATCTGGCCTTTCAAGTCGGGACACTCTTGGGTTTTTAAATATGGGCCAAGCGTGCTTGCCCATTCTTCGAGCCCAATTCTTTTAAAAAATTGCATTTAGTAATAGGTTTTTTAAATAAATTCAACGCAAATAAAACATCTATTTTGCTAATATTTTATGTAATTACTACTCTATATTTTAATACATTCACATAAATTTTTTTCAATTCCTGATTATTATATTCTTATGAAAACTAAAATTGAAGCTATTTTAATACATTAAAATTTATATTAAGTTATTTTAATTGAAATCTCCTATTACTATTTTATATTTTAATACATTCATAACACCTACGTATTCTTCTCTTCCGTTTAAAATTAACTTAAAATCCTACCTAGAAAATATGCAAGTATATAACTAGATATTAATTAAAAGTACAAGAGATAATGCTTTTATATGCACCACCTCGGAAAACATTGTTTATAATAATATTTTTTTTGTTATTTTTGTTTTGCTTTAAATCTATGTTCCATTTTAATTTTATCATTTCAACATTTAGTTTATTATAGATTGAACTTCATGATATTTTGCATTTTGCTTTCCATGTGGTTATTTTAGTTTCATAACCCATGTCATGGGTTAACTTAGTTGCCTCAAGATTTTTTTGTCTCTTTCTTTTTAATTAGATTTTTTTTTCTCTTTCTTTTTAATTAGATTTTTTTTTCAATCTCATCTTTCAACATCTTTAATGTCGGGCTATTAGGAATTAGATCTTGAATTTGTTTCAATTGTTTTCAATGAATTACCTAAGTCTCATTACCTAGATCATGAGCTTTACACATTAATCTAAGTAAGTTTAAGTTGTTTATTATGTCCCTTTTAAGATTATTTTTATATAAAAAATCATGAATCAACAATGAGTTTAGTGAGAATTGAATTTTATAATATATTTGATTTTCTTTATACCAGATTATCTTTATCTTATGACTCTAGTTATGGGTTTGACAAGTTAGCTCAAATTAACTCGAATAGTTTTTTCAGTTTATTTTTTATGAGGTTATTTTATTCTGATGACCTAGGCCATGAGTTTAGTGGGTTAACCTGAGTTGACTCAAATTATTATTTTTGCTCTTTTTTTAGACTGAATGATTTGTTTTTTAATTTTATCTTTCAATATTAGGTTGATTGAGAATTACCATTTCTACATGGTTATCATGGTCTTGTAATCTAAATCGTGAATTTAAAAGGTTAACTTAAGTTAGCTTGAATTTTTATTTTTGTTCATCTTTAAATATTAGGTTGACTTAGAATTAAGTTTCATACTTTATTTTGATTTGTTTTATATAAGGTTATTAAAGTCTCATGATCTAGATTGTAAATTTATAAGATTAATACAAGTTGGTCTAGATCAAGACAATATTTTGTCATCTCAATTTTGTTTTTTTAAATTATCTTAATTTTTTTAATCAAACTATATTTTTACATATTTTATATGTAGGTTTTGAACTGAAGTCAGTCAAATTAGATCAAATTAGTTACACCTATTTTATTTATTTTTAATACAATGCACAGTGTAACAATGTAGACGAATTAAAAACACGTTGTGCCGATAAAATACGTGAGCGGGTGTTAAAGGGCAAAATGTTATATTCCACGTTAGAGTAGAGGTATCTTCTCTCTATATATACCGGAACAGAATCTATGGTGGTTGCTCTGCGGGGCTCAATTTATTTCTATAAAAACAAACCACTTTTAAAACACTAAATCATCGTGGAAGCCTTTACTTTCATTAATTCGTCGTGAATGAAAGGAATTGAGTCCCCTTTCTTCGTTCCATTGACATTCATTTCAGTCCCAACTCAACGTGCCATCCACTCCTCGATCCCTAATGAAATTATCATGCAACTTCATATATATATATATATATATGTAAGCTTCCTCTAACCGAACTTCATTGATCGGTTTTTTCTTAAAGAGAAAACCTTGTCAGGTACAATAAAATGGAATACCCTCTCACGCGTAGTCGACGGCAGCCACCGGCGCCATTGCCACCATCACCGTGCCTTATTCGAAGTAGAAGTGAAGCCGAAAACAATTCAAGCTCGTCAACAACGAACCAAAGATTGGTTAACAGCCGATCAAAATCAACTACAAGATCAAGAAATGAAAATGTAAGACCTTCATGTAATAATACTGCTGGCACTTTTTCAACTAAAATGCACAAGAAGCAGCCTACCAGTCAACATAAAGAGAGCGGAGGCAAAGATGGATTCGCCAAGTTCTTGCACCGAAGCAATGCTAGTTCACGGAGCAAATCTGCTGCAATTAAGAGGCCGAAGTCTTCATCAGGGTCGTCGCAATCAGCATGGGCATTATCACCTGGACGATCTCCAGTGTTCCCGATACCAGAGTCATCACCGGGGATTGGTGGAGATAAGAGAGGGAAGGTTAAAGGTAATGGTGGCGGCGGTGGAGGTGCTATGAATAGTGTTCTGAGGTACTTTAAGCAAAAGAAAGTGAATCCAATCCAAGAAGAGGAGTACCACAGGTTTAGGGTTTTATACAATAGGTTGTTGCAGTGGAGGTTTGTGAATGCTAGGGCTGATTCTTCTATGTCTTATGTGAAGACAGTTGCTGAGGTATGTTTCACTTACTTCCAGGTTAAAATCTAGCTAACTAGGCAGCTAGCAGTAGCCAGAAAAAAAAATCATGGTGCGCGAATTCATATCAAATAAAACAGATTTACGAACTGACATTTGAAGGTTGCTGCTATTGTTCATAGCAACTAGATCGATTCAGCTGCTCAGGTTTAATTCCTGATTAGTGTATTTATCCATGTTCTAACTTTTTCTATCTATGATTCCTTTCCAGGACAAATTATTTCATGTCTGGCTTAGAATCGTCAACACGAGAAACATCATGATAGAAAAGCGAATTCAAATCCGAAAGCTGAAGCACGAGATCAAATTGTGTCAGATTATGAACCCACAAATGAAACTGCTTAACGAGTGGGGAAAACTAGAGGGTAAAAATCTTGAAGCAGTGGGCAGATTGACAAGGAAACTAACAGCATTGTCATTCAAACTCCCTCTCGAAGATGATGTTAAGGTATTTATAATTAGCGGCATCTACTTAATTTGTTTAATTCAATTTCTTTTGTTTTTAAATAAGATGATGCTTCCTTTTTTTTCTTGTGATTTCTTTTTAATTAAGCTCATAAAGCTGGAAAATTAATTCTTTGATTAATCTACAGGGAGATGTGGAGTCAGTCTCCATAGCTATTAGCAACGCCGCGCAGGTCATGGATAGCATAGAAGGGACCATAAATAAATTCCTCTCCCAGGTTAATTTCTGTCACTTTTTTTTTGCTGGGCTGATATGATCATCTATGTGTGGCGTATGCTCAGTGGCAGACTGTTCAACAGGTCGAGAAAATCCTTTTTCTGGTCACAGAGCTTTCAACCACAATGGAAAATCAAAATGAACGCCTGGAGGAAATGGAGAAAGCAGTAATCGTAGCCGCTAAACTAGTGGTGAGCTTGGTAGAGCTGTTATAGGGATCTAATTACAACTTCTTTAGTATTTTATATCATATAATCTCCCTTTTTTCCTTAATCATCATTAGTGAGTAGAAAAACAACCTCAAACTTGTGTCAGAATTGTTTGATGTTTTGATTTACTTTCACGAGCCATCTTTTTCAGGCATGGGAGAAAAGTGTGAGAGCTCATCTCTTGCAAGTAGGCCTGGATTTAGAGGAGGAGGAGGAGGCTGTCTCTGGCCATGATTAAATGTGACAAAGCTACGATGATGTTTTTCCGGTTAGAAGAAGAGAGTCCCCTTCTTTTGGCCACAGTTCGGCCGCGGGCTGCGGAAATAGATAAACAAAAAAAATGATGATGAGGCACCGACATCCATATTCATTTGACGTGAATTAGGTAAACTCCAAAGCAAATGTATAATTAGTTTGGTGTAGCTATTCAATTCAATTTAAGTGGAATTCTCTCATTCACTTTTTTTTTACACAAATTCATATAAACAATAAATATTTGATATTTCACAATCAATGGTGTAATACTATTTAAAAGGTCTTCTTCCTATGCCTATAAATTCTATTATACCCAAAATCAATACATTGAAACAATCCTTTGGGCCTTCCAATTTTGTGTATGTTCGAGACTGTGATTTATGTTGTTTTTTAAAGTATTTTTTATTCAAAATTGAATTAAAATGATTGTTTTTAGTTTTTTAAAAATCATATCTGATATCAGTACATGAAAATGATCTAAAAACACAAAAAAAAATTAAAATTTAAAGTAAAAAAATAAAAATAAAAATTATTCAAAAACACTTTTAAAATGTAATGTCAAACAAGACCTTTATAGGATTGTTTGCCAAGGTTATACAACACCTATGGTTTTAATAATTTGGATGATTTAATATTAAAGGAGTTTATATATTATGTCAAATTGGAGGAAAATGGATTCATGGGTTGCAAAAATTGATTTGATGAGTATTTAAATTTAATTTTATACAATCAAGATTTTATAAAATTTCAATTTGGTATCATTGTCGCACTAACATGATGACTAGGGACTTTGTAAAATAAAAAGTACAATTAGCATAAAAAAGTAAGTCTAAGCCAAATCTTCCCTTTTGAAACTAGATCATATTTATTTGGGAAACTTTTTATCTCCCTTCTCAATATCCAAAAGACTTAAACATAAGAAAAATAAAATCTTAAGAATAAAATATAGACACCTAAAATTACAAGGACCTAAATGAATACTAAACTAAACATTCAAGGAACAAATTGAACTTCACACAACCTCTTAGGACTAAAACATGAAGAAAATTAAGTTTTAGGATCAATATGTAAATATAAAACTGAAGGGACCAAAATATAAAATTAAAAATTTTAATGACTAGATTAAAGATATTTGAAAACTTTAAGAGCCAAATTGAGCTTTTTACAACTGTAAATGACTAAAGAAGAGAAATAAAATTAATAACTGAAATGTTAAATAATTTAAAGTAGAGAGACCAAATATGAAAATACAAGAACCAAAGTGTACTTTCTCAAAAAGATGAAGAAAGAGATATAATGAAACACCCACTTTTAGTTTATTAGTATAGTTGTCAACTCTTCTAAAATCTATTTTTTTATACAATTCTACTACAATAAAAATAATTATTTGCATGAAAGAAAATAATGTTATTATACATGAAAAATGCCTTTTTTTTTAATTAACATTATTTTTTCTCATAATAACTTGGGAAAAAAAACTGGTTTTTGCTATCTTCTCGACTTTTCATGCTATAAACCTTTATCCTCGGACCCTCCATGGCACGACCCTCCATGTCTTTCCAAGCTAACTAGCTTGCATTGATTACAAGGGCCACGCAACAAGAAGTCAGAACCCACTATAACATTAAAGAAATTAGAGCAAGAACACCTGAAAAATCCATTGAAAATATATAAAAAGGAAAGGAAAAAAAAAGAAAAATCACTTATCCTATACCAATCCCCACCATTTGAAAATAACATTTAGGAAAAAGAAGAGAAAAACAGGTAAAATTAATCATATTAACATCCAACTACAGGCTTCTGATCAATATCCCCATCAGCAGTAACTATGTCGTCGTCACCACCACCACCACCACCAACTATACTTCCAGGCAGTTTCCTCTTGGGCTTGGCTGCTTGAAGCATCAATACAGCATCCCTCATCGAGGGCCGGTCTGCCGGAATCCGGCTAGTGCATAGCAATGCAATTCTAAGCATCTGCATCATTTCTTCCCTCACAGATGCAATGGATGCCCCGGCATTCTTGTCCAGAATGTCAATAGTACCCTCCTTAGTCTTTATCTTAGACCTCACCCAGTCAACAATGCTGTTACCATCCCCAAACTCGGAATCGACTGACCTCTTACCACTTATAATCTCCATTAACACCACCCCGTAACTGTAAATGTCACTCTTCTCATCAACTTGTAGTGTGTAAGCATACTCTGCACAGAGAGAGAAGAAAGCAACATGTCAGCCACCCAATTCACTCCAAAACACAAAGAAATCATGCCTGGTGAGTGCATGAAGAAGTCAAAAACTGCAATGAATGAACGGATCTAAAAGATTTTCTTCGTGGGGTCCAACTGCACATGGTAAATCCAACCCGGAAAAAAGAAGAAGAAAAAGGGTTCACGCGCAGTGGTGAGTGCGCCATGCACTTTAAGGTTTCAAACAGTTGCAAATGCGCGGCGCCCGCCCCGTCACTGCTCCCCTGAACTGTAGTATTAGCCACTCCTTTAGCGGTTGCAAAATCAAATATGGATGGTGTCTTTCATACAATAATAACCAAGAAATTACGCGTGCCCTGTTTCAAGATTTGACACCCCCATATCTTGGATACACCACTAACACGAACTAAAAGAAACCAGGACAAAAGATCTCCTGGAATTTCAAACGGAACCAGCTTCTGTCTAGTCTGGACTCTCAAGAAAAGAGAAAAGCAACAAATTGATTAGGGCAATGGAGTTTCAAGTTCTTAATACAAGGATCGATTTCCATGTTTTATGCTAGAAATGGAACGCGTAACAAAATTCAGACACTAGCATAAACTGAACCATCAAATAAAACAGAGTGGAACAGAGGACTCATACCTGGTGCAATGTAACCATAAGACCCAGCAATGACAGACATGGACTCATCACTTTGGATCAACTTTGCCACCCCAAAATCTGCCACTCTAGCCTCCATCTCACCGTCCAGTAATATATTACTGGGCTTCAGATCGCGGTGGACGATCACAGGATCACAATCATGATGCAAATAGCAGATCCCCTGCGCCACGCCCAGGGCAATCTTGTACCTTGTAAACCAATCAGCCACCAGATTCTCCCCCTTATTTTTCCCATGCAGCAAATCCTCCAAGTTCCCGTTAGGCATGTACTCGTAGAGCAGCATCGTGCACTCCCTGTTGCTGCAACATCCTAAAAGTCTCACTATATTCCTATGCCTCACGTTACCTAAAACATCCACCTCAGCTAATACCCCTCTCCTCCTTCTGATATTCTCCTTGTGCTTACCCCACAGCTTTTTCACTGCTATGATCTCGCCACCTGGCATTTCGGCCTTGTAGACCGTCCCCGTTGACCCCATCCCTAAAATCTTATCAGACATGGATAGACACTCAAGCACATCGTAAGCCGTGAAATTCAACCGTTGAAAGGCGGTTAATTTCCACGGTCCGATCTCTCGATCATCACTGTATCTACGGCTATAATTCGCATGGAAACACCTAGTCCCCAGCCACAAGCAGAAATAGGCCAGTACCAAAAGCAGCTGCCATGATCCACACTATAGCCCCGGCAGTCTTTTTGGGCTGCTGTCTTTGGCGGACCTCCGTGTCTCTAGGCCCCGATGCATCCTCAGCGCACTGCTTCGGCAGAACCCCACCGCACAAGCCTTGATTGCCCGAAAAGGAGGAGGGATGCAGATTTGGGAAAATTGTACCGGACGCAGGGATTGGACCAGTTAACAAAGTTATAGGACACGTTAAAACTCTCCAAAGTCGAGCAATTGGCGAAATTTGAAGGAATGGAACCAGTGAGAAAATTACGGGACAAGTCGACATCAGCGATGACAGGAAGTGTAGAAATCTCCAACGGAATAATACCGGTAAGAGAATTGAGGCTTAAATTAAGTGAAACAAGCCTCTCGCAATGACCAATATCCCGTGGAATGCTGCCATCTAACAAATTCTCTTGCAATTCTATCTTGTACAGGCTGATGCATCCGATGAAATCTGGTATTTTGCTCTTGAGCTTGCATGAACTGGCTGAAAAAATCTGAAGATTCGGGCGCGCTCCAAATGTTTTTCGGTAAAGCAGTGTAGAAGTAGTTTACAGAAATGTTCAAGAAGTGAAGCTGTTGGGAATTGCCCGAGATCTTCAGGAATTTCACCTGTGAAGTTATTCTTGCTTAAATCCACGAAGGAAAGATTAGGCAAGAGGCCGAATCCGTAAGGGATAGAGCCGTTGAGTTGGTTGTCTTGGATTCGGAACCTGTATAAAGAGGTGCAGTTTGCTAGAGAGTCTGGTAAACTACCAAAAAATTTGTTGGAGAACAGAATGAGCTTGTAAAGCTTGTTTCCTTGGCAAATATTTGGAGGAATTGGGCCTGAGAGCGAGTTGTTTGAGACGTCGACCCATAGTAGATTCCCATTGGAACCAAGGTTTTGCGGGAGGATTCCCGTTAGGTTGTTGTTCCAGAGAGCTAACGTGTCAAGATATGGTAGCTCGCCAATTCCCGGTGGTATCTCGCCGGTGAGTTCATTTTTCAGCAAACTCAACCTGGTTAGCTCTTTCAAGGAAGATAATCCCTCTGGAATTGTTCCTGAAAGCTGATTATCGGATAGGTCAAGTGCTTTTAGAGCTTTCAGATTAGTGTAGCTCACCGGAATTTCACCAGTAATCTGGTTCATGAAAAGGAGTAGGTTCTCGAGTTTGGTAAGATTCCCGAGCTGTGGTGGGAGATTGCCAGATAGATTACACTCCGAGATATCTAGGTACTGGAGATTAGTCAACAATGCAAATTCTTCTGGTACATTGCCTGATAGGAGTTCATTGTAGCCAAGCTCCATGTGCTCAAGCTGGATCAGGAATCCTAACTCGGGTGGTAATGGCCCTTCCAGTTTATTTCCAGCTAAGTGCAGGTACTTCAATTTCAGGAAACTTCCGTAGCTCCTTGGAATTTCTCCCTTGAAGTAGCTTCCACCAAGGTTGAGCTCCTCCAAGAGGCGCAAATTGACAAATTCTTTAGGCAATGGACCTGTAAAGCTGTTGCTGTATGCATTGAAGACTCTCAAGAACTTGAGCTTGGAAATCCCAGGTGGGAATTCTGAGTTGAAGTTGTTGTGGCTGATGTCAAGAATCCTGAGGCTACTTAGTTCAAATATGACAGGTGAAAGAAGCCCATCAAAGGCATTTCCACTCAAATTGAGTAGGACTAAGCTGGTTAAGTAACTAATTTCATCTGGAATAACACCGGAAAGATTGCGGTGAGAGAGATCAAGTGATGTGATTTGAGAAGCTGTTGGGTTACACTTGACGCCAGACCATGAACACCAAACTGGGTCCTGGATCGAACCACCACCAGTCCTGGACAAGTTCCAATCCTGGAAAGTGTTGAGAGGGTCTTTGAGGGCGGTCTTTACGGAGAGAAGAGAGTGGAGAGGGAGAGGGAGAGTTGTAGCAGAGAAGACTAGAAGAGAAGTCCTGAACA
>CM054980.1:7137288-7234698 GCA_029030765.1 Salix suchowensis
AAGACAAAAAAAAAAGGAGAAAAATGAAGGTGTTGTCAATTAATCAACTCTTTAATTGATTACGAGAATGTATGGATGTGAGCATAAGATTTGTCTTTTGCTAGAAATTAACGAGCCTGCCTGTGATCATAAAGGTGCATGGGGTCGGCAATACAATGATAGCTTCGGTTGAAGAAGCAAAAAGCTGCCTGCAGCTGGGTGATAACGATAATTCAAAGCCACACGATGATCTAATTTCAGGCCGTCCGATGATATATACATAAACGCATGTACGTACGTACACGTGCCTCTCTACTCTACGTACGTACCTTGCCACTTAAGATACGGCTGCACGTACGTACAAGGATTACGTATAGTTTTAGTCTGATGATGCGTGCGTGAGTTTCATCTATGATTACTGATCATTTTAGTTAGGGTTCTTCGACAGCAATGATAACTTGGGGTAAATTGGCTTACAAGTCAATGAACAAAGCATCTTCCTTTGTTGCCTTGTAAGTTTTCTTCCTACTCATTTCTTTTTTTTATTTTTAATTATCGTTCCATCTGATATTTTTGAACTACTTTTGATGATTAAAAACCAAATAAATTACCTATAATAAATAAATAAAAGTCTTTCAGAAAATCGATTCTTCGTTTTCTTTCCAGAAATAAACGAGCTGCTTTGCTTTATGTTATTCACAATATATAAACAATAGGAAATAATAAAGAAGAAGAAAAACAGAATTAAAGTGTTTCTGCAGTCTTACATAAGGAATGAACGTACGTCACGTCCAGTCCCTTATGCGCATGCTTCTGGTAGCGCGTGCCAAGCATTTCATGCGCCTCATCAAATGTTATGGTATTGAAGGGCGTGATTGGCGTCGTTTATGGGTTAAAAAAAAACAATTTTATTTCAAGAATTTTTAGTTAAGATTCATAACTGAAATTTAACTATTTGATTAAAATTATAATAGTGAATTGTCTTTGGTTAATATATTTTTTATATTGATGTCAACTTGTGAAATTACTTTACATATACATATATTATTTTTTAAATATTGTAGATTTAATAATCATAATTATATAATATAATCAATAATTCAAGTACATTATACACTTGTTTTTATTCTTCCCATATTACTATTTGCAATTCTATCACGCATAAAATTCATACGTGAAGGGCTCTGCGATTCTTGGCTATTTGATCGAGGAACAACATCTGGCAAAATATGATCAGGAACAAAATGAAAAATAGATAAATACAAGAATAAGAAGGGGGAAAGGAGATAGAGGATTTTGCATTAGATTTTTGGAAATACAATAATAGAACTAACTTGACCTAAAATTTGGATAGTAAAGTGGTCAGGTCAACACACAAAGTTACCGGGTCAGCTCATATTCATATCAAAATGACTTTATCTAGTATACAAAATATTAAATTGATAAAATAAAGTTATTCTAGATTAAAAAAAAAACCCTTAAAGTTTTCTATGCGTGCTATAACCTGGATTTATCTAAGTCAATTAAACTGTGAATTAACTAGTTAAGCTGTTTAAATTTGACTAACCAACACCTAACCTAGCTCGAAATCAAACCCAAACTAGACCAAGCTATATGCATGTGGGTCACTCAAGGCCGGTCAAATATAGTTTTATTTGAATATATAAACGTGCCTATGTTTTTTGTTTTATTTAATTCAAGTGAACTTTATCGTTGTGTGAATTTAAAAAAGAAATAATGGCATTGATTTGAACTTGAGAGGTGCAAAAGAGAGTGCATCAGCAATCCTCTCTCTTCAAATTGTAGAGAAGAGCAGTGGAGGTTCGGGTGATGGTTTGGTGGGGACCACCTTCACTCCTGTCTCCTGCAAACCCTTCATCTGTGACGAGAGAGAGAGAGAGAAAATAAAACATCAAGCTGCATGGATATATATATTATTAGTTTACTACCACGGAAGTAACAGTTGTCAGTTGCTGGCTTTGCCTTCGGCGACGGGTCGTTTGTGGACACGTGGTTTTAGGGTTCTCTTGCGTGACCCTACACGGAAACATCACTCGATGACGGTGAGGGTGCCACGCGTTCTTTTGTCTCAATTTCCGCCCGTAACGGCTGGTCGCTCTATCTGTCGACAAATTTCATTTTAATAATGAGCTCATAGACATGCTTGGACGACGAGGAACATTCAATCAGGAGTTGTAGTGTATCATTGAATTTAGTATCGTTAATATTCCCATGGAAAACGAATATTTATTATTTTTATTTAATAAAACTAACGGGTACTTGAGCAGAAATCAAATCAACAAGTAATCAAATATTTATTATTTTTAATTAATATTTATTATTTTTATTGTCTTGATGGTGTAGAAGTTCCCATTTTATAAAGCAGGAGATCCTACACGAAGAGAAGAAGGGGCAAACTTAGATTATGTTTTTATATTTTGAAACCACCAGAATTTAGATTAGTTTATCAAAGATGTTTTCATGTTTTAACAAACCTCAAAACAATAAAAATATTTATTTTCTTTTAAGGTAAAAAAGAAAACAAACTTGAGTTGTTGAACAAGGTTTTTTTTTTTCTTGTTAGGCTACAGTTAAAATATGTTTTTTCTCTTTTAAAAATACAAAAAAAAAAGAGAGTACATTTAGAGGTATTTCGGTCTTGTTACATGGATTCATTTGTAGAGTTATGTGAGCATTATGTTACTTTAATTTTTTTTTTTTTTATAAAAAGTTAGCGTGTGCTCATTACATGTCATCACATGGGTGACATCCGTGTCTTTTGAGCGACGCGTGCGACTCCGCCCAGTAGCCAGACTTTGTCATCCATCATGTTCGTGGACGCGTTGTCGAGTTTTTTTTTTTCAATTGGTATGCTGCGTGATAATGGATGATGGACAATTTCATTGTTGATTGTTGCTATTTTTTCATCTTTTTTTCTCTTTTCACCAAAGAAAATATAAGTTTGTCCTTTAAAAAAAAATTATCTCCTATATTTTTCATATATTATTTTTCTCTAATTCACTCCTTATTCTTTTCATTTCTAATTTTTTTCCTTGGACTTTTTTAAGTCTAATTGTTTTTTAATTTCATCATTCAATGAAAGTTTATGTTATTTTATTTTTACAATTAGTCTTTATTGTTTTTTTCCTTTTGTTAAAGTTTTTTGATAGTTCATGAGATTCAATTAACTAAAGCTACTTCACATATAATGAATGGTGTCTGTGGGATCTCATCTAAGCAAACCTAGACCTAATAATAACAACAGCAATAGTGTTATCTTTTACTGCATCCAACTTGATCACCAACTCCCGCTTCAAACACATTGATAATGATTTTATTGTTTTGTTTCAAAATTGATAGGGAGCTCATAAATCTCTATTTTTTTTTATCCTCTGTCATCTTTATTTAGTTTATATTTTACTAAAATGATTTTGGTATTAAAGTTTCGATTGGATCGTGGCAAGTTATGCAACCATAAAGTTTTCTAGTAAATGTTTTTAAGATTGAATTCAACTATTAAACCCCTAAACCAATCAAAATAATCCATTTGGATTAGTAATATTTTATTATAAATAAAAAATGATGACTCGCGTGGGCTGTTTAATAAGGTATATATACAATCTTATGGATTGTATTGATCTTCTACAATGCAATTTTTAATTATAAATAAAAATGTTTAATTTTATATAGTTCTCATGGATTAATTATACTTTTTTAACAAAAAATTAAAAATTATCAATGTTTTTTTTCTGTAATATTAAAACTTCTTTTCATACCATGATAAGTTTTTTTTTATTTTAAGATCATATTCCTAATAAAAAGACATTTAAAAAAAAATAAACGAACATATGAATAAGAATTTTCAATTTAAAAAAAACACTCTTGAAATGCAGTGTCAAGAACCCATTTAAGTGTTTAGCACATGCAACATTAACTCTATAACGTGGGAGAAGAACCCGTGTACCGTTGTTAGAAACTACAAAAACTTAATTCATTGATTAATTGTTTTAATGGCTTTGATCATATTTGATGCCATTTTTTTTTTTTGTAGCAATGTCCACATTAGCAATATAAAAGACAAAAAGCATATACTAACGCCTAATGAACCGATAATTTGGTTGTTTACGATGAGAGCTTGAAGGAAAACGAAGCTTTTGGGGTGAATTAGAAAGGTAAAAGGGTTAAATTAAGAGAGAATCCATGTCGATTATGTTCATGGATTTAGCAAGATACAAAACAAGATGAATAGCACCAAAAAGGGTCCCAAGTCATCATTGCATGTCATGTTATATCATTCGGTGCTTGTTTAAAGAGAAAAATAAATATGCTTTGAGATCAATATTCGAGAAAAGACAACCGAATGATTTAGACCTTCTAAAGTAATTAGATATTTAAGGGGAAAAGGAAAGGTAAATTAAGGAATTAAATGGGTTTTGGGAACTTGTCACAGCTTTGAGTAAGAAGATAGATATGATTAAGCATGCCATTCTCCCTTCTCTATCATGCCATAATCCTACTTAGGCAACATGTTATTAACGAGTGTATGGCAGGGTTGAATTATTTTATTGTATTTTTTTTAGATTAAATTGCATAATTTTAAATATTTTTTATTTTTCATTTGATTTTTTTATATATATATATATATATATATATATATATACATAAAACAGTACGAAACGGCATAAGACTGAAACGCATTAAAATTAAAATATTTTATTTCAATTGAAAAAACAAAACACCATCCAAAACAGAATTACTCAATCTTGGTGTTTTTTTCTTAATTCGATCGTGTGTTGAAGCCTGAAAGCTAGCCAATATTAAAATCAACACATCTTATAATTAAGCTGTCAGATGAAAGAAAGAAAAATCAGTCGAATTGGGATTGCTGCTATTTATTCTTCTTCTTATGAATTGTCAGCGCGCGACATGCAAATCTTTTGTAGTTAAGCAGAGCTCTGGGATTGGTGAACGACAACATGTTTCCGGGGAAGCCCTACTTTAAACAAGAATGTCTCTTGACAGCCTCGTCGATATCCATTGCAAAACACTAAAGAGAATAATTGTTCTTGGAGGAATGGGTCTTTTGCTGCTCAGTCTTAGGGTAAACACTATAAAGTTTGAGGAATGAGATAATCATGTATAAATGAAATTGAATAAAATAATGGAGGTCAACTCTTCAAAAATGCTAAAAACATAAAAACCTAAGTTACTTTCAGGTTAACTTGGCTAACCAGTGACTCGGGATATGAGATCGGGATAGCAAAATAGAAAGAAAAACAAAAACAATTATGGAGTTTAAGCTTTAATAATACAATGTTGAAGGATAAAATTGAAAACAAAAATAGTTTTAAAATATAAACTAAAAAGTATCGAAGTCAATTGGGTTAATCTCAAAATTTGTGACATATGTTTGAAATATGTTTTTTTTTCTTTTTTCTTAAATAAATAGTTCTAAAAAATAGTTTTTTTTATATTTATTGAAATATCAAGGTTTTTTTTAAAATCAATTTGATTATAACCAACATGATGGAAACACAAAAAGGCCCCGACTGTCAATTCAAAAAAAAAACTGCTTGTGGGGAAAATCTGGTCATTTTATTGTGCATAAAAATATTAATAGACTGAACTGTTTCTGATTAGATGAATCTTGTGAAAAGACTATCTCACCCTTTAATACAATAGTTATTATAATGTCAAATCCATAGTATAGTAGTATAATGAGTGTGGACGTAAAATAAAATCGTCAATGGAAGGACATAAGAAAGTCTTGGACGGTGAAGCCATGAATGGTCAAATTGGTTTGTGGAGGTTGGATATTTTTTATTTGTTTTTGTAGTAGTAGAGGTACACGCAAGAGACAAAAGGTGGCAGCATCATCCATTATCGGAGCCATTTTTTGCCCCTTTTTTTATTTATTTTTTTCTTTCTCCTAACCTTGTAAATATTCGAGTGGCAATCCATCCCTGCTTTCTGAAGCAAACGAATTAGTAGTAATGTTCAATCCACCAAGAATCCAACCTCCTAAGCAAAACTCAAATTACCATCATGTTGTTTAAGAAGATAGAAGCAACTTTATATTCGTGGGTTTGGTGGATGCTTGTCTAAACTCTAAACCTAGTCCCCATCTTAATCATAACAAGTTCGTTTTCCCCTCTTTATCTACTTTTCCTTTCCCAAGCTTTTCAAAGCTTATAATTACCAAGCACTGCTCCTGGAGTGACACTGGGAGACAACCCAGCACGCCCGTGGGTGTCCTATGAATCATCAAATTGCACTTGTGGCCCTTTTTTTTTTTTTTTTTTTATTCCTTTCGATGAATTTGGTTCTGTTCATTTGCCCATTTTCTCACCTACCAGGGTTTTTTTTTTTTTTTTTTTCTTTCGAGATTGGCTGGTTTCATATCTTATGATATGTTTAAATTGGTCCATCAAGTAATATGGAACATTTAAGATGAACAAAGTTACTTTCGTAAATGACAGAAGGGATCATTGACTAAAACCATTATAACGGGTTATTATTATGGCTGTTTAAACGTTTACCACCTTTTTCTACCTAATGGTATGATGCTTGCACTTTCCATGTTTTTTGATCCGAGGGAAAGGTGTTATCAGCGCACAAAAACACCACCATAAACTTCGCGATGGAACGAATAGACATCAGTCGCCCGGTTCTCTAAAGCAGAACCTTATTGAATAAAGCTTTAACGATGCAGCGTGTTTTAATTTTGAAAATGATCTTCATAAAACAGCATTAACAGCTCCATTGAATCGAGAATTTCTTACCCAGATTGAGGAGCAAGTGTTCCACTGTTCTTTGTTGTGTATCCAGTAATCCTGGTGAAAAGGAGAACCCCTTTTCACTAGTTTGGCTTTGGCTTAGATTCAAAAACTGCAGCTATAAAGTCTGTCAAGAATAAAGTTAGTGGCATATGTTGGAGAGATTGCATTAGTGGCATTCATTGTGCCGCTGCCACTTGAGACCTATATGACCTTGGCATGAAGGGAGCAAGAGGAAAATAAAATTCATGCAAAGGCAGCAAATGCCAGAATAGGGGTCATCAAATTTCGTACCCGCGACACCATCAAAGACGAAAAGAAAAGAGATCCTAAATTAAATCTAATGCAAATTGCTACCCTTCAAAAGTTGTACTTCAGAAAATTGTCTCAAGCTTTTCAACTTTCTTGTTAGTCAATTATGATGGTATTGAAAACAATGTTCTGAAAATTAGAGAAATGACAAAAAAAAATTAACTGAGTGGAGTATAGTGTTGTTAGTGATGAAGCTAGCTTGTAAGTGACAAACCGCTATTGCAACATGATGACTTTGCTTGTTAGTTACCTTTCTTCTAATAATCCTACCGTAACATGGAATGGACTTCAGCAGAGTGTAACTCATCTTCTTGTCCACTGAGTCAATAATCAACTAAACTTCCTCGCCCTTGTGGTTTTTGTGCTGCATTCAAAGGCCCTTCTTTGTTAATTATATACCCAAATGACAACAGAGCAAATAGTGATTGATTAAATAATCTGAAAAAGTAAAATCCTACACTCACAAGCTGTTAGGACAGTTTTTTATCCTTCACTCCATGTGATCACGGAAACGGATAATTTTGTTGATAAAAGGTCTCTCGCGGCGGTAACTGTTAATGATAAATGAAAACAAAATAAAAAAAAAAATCAAAGGAGCATAAGAAAAGTTAAATGGCCAACTGAATTCGCACCTCAAACCTCAGTTCACGTTGTTATAGCATAAATTGAAATAAGTGACAAGAAGATACTTACATGACGAAAGACGATATGCAGAAGCAAGTTACGCCGATGGAGAAGTGGATTAAAAATGTTGGCCAGAAATTTTCGTGGTCCAGAAATAATTTCTCAGAGATGAGAGTAATTACACCAGAAAACAGCAGAACTGTCCAACCAGAAGGTAAGCAGCTAGCAAAAGAAAATGCAGAAGAATCCTGCAGAGAAAAATACATATCCGGTATAAGGTTGATATAAGTACCCAAGGACATGGAGGAGTTGCAGTATCAAAGCCATACCTGGAAGTAGTGTTTGATGAATACTGCAGAGTATAAAATCCTCAAGATCATATCTTCAGAATAGTCAAGAAACCAGCGACCCAAGCATTTAAATTTAATAAAGCATATGCCACTGGTAATTGGTTGAATTTAGGAATCAAGGAAGAGCATAAACTAGTCACTACTGAGATAGATGTCATCATGTAGAACCCCTTTAAAGCCACTTACCCACCAGCTGAACAATATAGGTTGAAATTGGCATCCAAGACACTTTCAGAAGACAATATTGGTTGAAACAGTATCTTAGCTGCTTTTCAAAATTAGTTTACCTTAATGAAGGTTTATTCTCTCAGCTGCAAAACCTTAGGGGTCTTGTTTATGATAGCCTAACTTACCAAGCACTCTTAGTCAGAACTATGCTGCTTATATATGGACATCCTAGGCGAAATACAGTTATGCCTAGATCTAAATTCCTATGACTCAACTTCTACAACACTGGCACAGCCAAACTGTTGAGCAATCCAGTGTCAAAGAGACAGCAAATTCACGCAGTCCTTCACCTTTGGTAGCTATGAAAGCAATGGAACATCTATCAAAAAAGATTTTCTCTTTTCACTTTCCTCATTAGAGCTACAGTTAGAAGTCTAGTTTCCAAAAAGCAAACATGTTTCCTTCAAACAAATGTATAATTACCGAATGAATCAAAATTCTGAAACAACAGATATGATCATATGATAAGGCAACAAGTGAAACAGTGTCAATTAATGGGCTTCAAATATTTTGCATCAAGCTCACCAAAATTCAGTCTCATGACCATGTACAATGTGTGTAACATGCACATGGTGGCACGCATGGGTGCATGGTGAACTAATGGACAATAAGAAAGCCTGCAACATGAAAAGGATACTTAAGGAATTTGCCAGAATCAAGCCAATAGCACCAGCTGACTTTATCAGTAGGACATTCATCACTACATATATCAATGAGAACACAAGCAACGAATCATTTGAGCGCTTGAGTTGGCTCTCTGTTGCCACGGCATGTAGAAAAGCTTCAGAAGTTCCTGATGCAAAGTCAAATGAAGATCAACATTTAGCAAAGGTGAGAGATGCATTGTCTGTGGTAATCAAGCTGCTTGTTGAAATGTTCATAGATTCACAAGCAAATTATGTTTGCATTTGTAAAGCTTGCAGTCCTGTTCAAATGCGAAGAAATTATAATACCAAGAACCTCTACTGATCTAGAAGTCAAATAATAACTATTAATCTCTTCATTTTCTAACAATAACCTTTCGATTTACAAGTTAATCCAGTAAGTTTCTACATGTAGTTGATAATACAAAAAACTAGTGGTCTGATTATGTCACGATATAGATTGTTTGTGTACTTGTTTTTCCAAAACATAATCAGGAATCAACAGGAGAAAATAAGAAAGAATGACAGAAGGGTTACAAAGAGCAGTTTGTTTGTGGTCAAATGAAAAATAATGGTTTATGGGGGTGATAATGGAAAAGGTTGTTACTATCCATTCATAGCCAAGACAATGGTTGATAATGAAAAATGTTGTTACTAACCATTCATAGCCAAGAGAATGACATAGAGGCAATAATACTGGAGGGCTGTTGATGCCTCTCCGTCACTCCATTTACGGCCATACAACATTCTGATGAGAGAGTAGGAGTAACTTGGGCCAAATGACATAAATACAGCACCTGGATGATGAGAGAAAAGGAGTCATGAAAATTGATGGATTGATCATTAATCGCCACCAAGTTCACGAACTTGGGGCAGAAAGAATGTGCTGATTTTTCTGCAGTGCTATAAATTTGAAAAAGTTTGTCATGACAATTTTCATAATATAAAAAGGGTAAAGAGAAATTTGAAAACTATTTGACTAAGTGCATATAAAGACAAGAAATGAAGGAATGCACCAATTAAAAAAACAAGCTTCAAGGCCTCTGACAGGCAGCTTCTCAGTTTCCTGCTTTTGTCTGGATCTTTTCCTGTCATGAGAAGGAAAAACATTCATCTGCTTATGATGGAAAATGGAGATATGGTGACTTCAAATTGATGTTGAAATGCATATATTGCATGTATTCAGATTATAAGTCTCAGTCCAAAAGAAAGGAAAGGAAAAGAATCTACAAATTCTTAACCATTCTGGTGAGTAAAGGAGATGACCACACACGCTATTATAGGGCAAATGCTCGACCACACCAGATAAGCTTGTAATGGTAGTGTTAGCCATAATTATAACGGCACATACTTGAAAAAAGCACTGATAGGAAAGTGTTATGAATTACCGAGTTTCAACTCATGCCTGGCCACCAAAGTCAGTGGAGACAAGCAGCAAAAAAAAAACTCTGTTTCATCTGAAACATTCAAATACAGAAGATGAAAAAAACTTCTTTTCCCCACCCTCCCCCTTCTTTACCCCCAGCAATCTGACTCAACAAGGTTTCTTGTTGTTCTTCTTAACTAAAAATGAAACAGTGGCTAGCTTACTGAATAGACTGCATTCAAATAGATAACACATATGATGAAACCCCAAAGCAAGAAAATGCAGAACACATGAAGAGACCAACATCAAAAAAGCAAAAGCAATTTTTTCAAAATCAGAACAGCATTAAGAAACAAATGAGGAGAGAAATAAACCTGATGCAGACCTGGCAAATGTAGCATATGAACTTTCCTCAAATGGAAGAAACACCAATCTGACAACTAAGCTCCCTGGATGAAAATTTAGCGTATCAATCAAATTATCTTCATTAATGAAGCAAAATATTCAAATCACTACCATTTTGGTTTATATAAACACTCAATGAGGTCAATAATATCTGATCCAGCCACATACCTAACTTGTCAACAAGTCCATATACAGCCTGGTTGTATGGGGTATCTAACCATACAAGAACAACTTTTTCCCCTTCTTGAAGGATAAGCTTTCGAAAGGATTGTAGAGTGAACAGAACACACATGCTAGAGAGCTGCTTATCATAATCCATTATGGTTCCTAGTCTGTTGAAAGACATGGTAATATGTTAACAATGAATGCCACACATTTGCTAAGGAACCTTGCCATAAATTCATAACTAGTTAATATGAGCACATTGAAGACACTATCAAACTCAACATAGTTAAAAAAAAATCACACAGGTTTCCATCCCACAATCAGCTTAAGCATTTTTTCCTTCCTTTGTTTTCTTTTAGACTGGAGGGACTGGGGTGAAAATCATTGCATACTGAGGAAAGAAACTTTGAAGACACAAAGAAATCATACCTGAAAGGGAAAAGATCAGAACTTCTAAATGCCCGGAAAAGAACAAAGTAACTCCAATATCCTAAGAACAAACACGCTCCATATGCAGTTTGCGACAACGCAAAAATAATCCCTTTATCCTACAAGAATTAGAAACTTTCTGTCAAAGTTGTTTGTGAACAAGACCATAGAGCCAATGTGCTCTTGCTTATTTGCCAAAACAGTGTGGGACAACATATCAATGAATGGGCAGCTACAATGGCCTACTCTACCATGGTCTCAACTCCTCTAATGGGCATGCACGAGGTTTGCAGGCAATAGAAATATCAACAGTCACATTGCCAAGACAAGTCTATCCACAACAGTCAACTTCCTATGTTTTGAAAGGAACAACAGGACTTTCAAGAACTCAGCGCAGACATTATACAGCTGATCCGAACTCATTTGATGAATAATGATGTAAATCAAGCTTATCACTCGAAATGTGAGTGAAAGATGGAATATTCACATAGAACCCAACATGGCTTAGGGCAGTGAATGTTTTTTTTCTGTAAAAGCCTAGCTCAGGGCAAGAGATAAGTAAGGCGGGGGTATGCCACTAAAATCCTGTATATTTGCTTCCTTTTTTATCTACAAACGAAAGTTCAAAAAAAAATACCATAGAGCCAGACTCCACAAATTTCAAGAAAACAAGCAAGGGTCTTGCCACCAGGAATTGAGATGGAGGAGATTACTCAGAAAAATAATTACAGGGATATGAATAAATACATGTATCCAACCTTTTTTAAATGATATAGTGCTACAAGTTAACCTTTTATAGCCAGTTTTCAAGGAATTTATCTCAGATATCAATAAAAAGAAAAAAGTGAGATAACCAAGTCCTAAACATAAGTTGAAGAAACATCTTGCATAAAACCTAGACAAGGACTTCCACAAGAAAAGAAGTAAAAAAAAATTCTAGATATTGGAGATGATAAGAAATGATTGATTTCAGTTTTTAAAAAAAAGGTGGAATGAGAAAATGAAGCATATTGATTAGCAAACAATATCCACCATATTGAGGAATAGATTCTCCCCAAAATCTGTTTATTAAGTGTGTATTTGGGATTGTGGTGCAGGGTGCTTTTCAAAATAGATTTTCGCTTGAAAATGCATCAAAAAAAAAAAAACAGATTTGTTTTTCATTTTTTTAAATCAGCACATCAAAATCACCAGAAAGCACTAAAACACAACAATTTAATGTTTTTTCATGCCAAAAGAACCCAAAAGCAGAAGTACTCCCAAACACACCTTAAATCACCTAATACAAAAACATTGAGATGGTGAACCCATAAGATGCAATTAATACAACATGCATGTTCATCAAACTTTCAAACTAGGGATATTGTTAATGCATATAAAATCATTTAACATCCTTGATTGTCTCAAAAACAGATGGTGACACTTTATAAATTTTTACCTGTAAAAGAATTCAAGTGCTTATCTAACTCATGCCATTAGTCAGATTGACCACTGATAACTTTCAGGTTGTTCATTATCGGACAAAGAAAAAGAGTGGCTGCCTTTTCAAATAAACTTTTACCATGCTGGTTTGCTTGACAATCAGGATGTACATTGTCAAACAACGCAAAAGTGTGGCTGCTGTTTCAATTATCAACCGCAGTTTGAGCAATAGCAAATTCTGAGAGAGAATATACAAGGGTTCGGCCAAAAGCTCCAAAATACATGCACAGCCTGTGACATAAAGTGAGCTAATAGTCATTTTTTAAAGTAATCTGGAGAAGGATAATGCAGATGAGATAAAGCACATTCAATTCCAATAAAAAAAAAACAAGTTTACTATAAAGGGATTAATAAGTTAGTAATTGATGCTATGTAATGCACAAAGCGCATGGAGAAGCATGTAAAAGCGTCCCATGGGTGGGAAGAGGAGAGACATGATATGTGCTTAGCTACAGCAAAGTATCATGAAGATCAGACATGGATCATGAATGGTGAAACTAATGAAAACTATTGATTTACCAATACATTAGCAAAGTATAGGGCAGAGCATTTGGACAATTTATTCAAAAAAAAATTTACTCTTACATTCCTCTCCTAAAGTTTCATTCAACAAAGCTGCTGCTTTCTCAAACCAACATTAATGATTGAGGCGATTATAGCATCTTACCATTGATCAAGATAGCTTGTGCGTATGGATCAGAATGAGTTAATCCTTGCCACCAGAAAACAAAAGCACATCCTGAAATCGTAGTAACCACTCCAAGAGGGAGTGTCATCCAAGCTACTTTTAATAACTTTGCTGCATATTCCTCAGTTGAAGCATCATCACTGGAGCATATATATCTCAGTTTTGCAATATATCAGATAGAAGTTCAACTCTGAATCAAGGTTTGGCGTAGAAGAAACTGCCTTCAATCTAACTAATAAAACGGTTTGACACTCATCTAAAAACCGTGTTGGAGACTATGCAGAAGTTGCAGAATTCAACAATCTACTTCACAATTTGAATGTTTTTCTCACACTAGACCAAAATAAAACAAGAAATAAGCAAATGTAACTTAAGAAGCAATACCATTTAATGTCGGCCCTCATGCAGGCGCGCCGGAATCCTTCTCGACTAAGAAACAACACACATGTCACAAAGAGATGAAATTGCACTGCATATAACTGCACAAACAAGATAATTTCATTTCAGATCACAAAACCCGTGAGGCAATTTTCAAAAACAAGAAATAAATACCGCATAGTCCTCGGCTGTAAGGTGTCTGACGATCCAGGAATTGAAAATAAAAGGGATTCCTCTTGACAAGAACTGAGTGGCTGGTGAAGAAAACGAGAAACTCACATGATATCTTGACAAACAGAGCTATCTATCTATAATTATGAAAAGAAAGAAAAAAAGAGCACTGACCCAATAAGTACTTGAATGTGTGAGAAAAACTGGCAACGTTTGCTGGTGCTTTTAGACATATCAAAAGAATGGATGGTCTATTGCAGGCTCTGATTTCTCCGGCAGCTTAGATTTGTTATTTCAGTTGGAACATGAATAAACAAACTGGCTTTTCTGAGCGAGAAGGGTAAACTCACTTCCGTACTTGACCAAACCCAACCTCGTGTCTCTAGTCTCAACTGCGTGTTTGATAATATTGTAATGGGTAGTTTTAAAAATATTATTTAATTAAAATATATTGATTTATTTTTATTTTTATTTTTATTATTAATATTGAAAGTATTTAAAAAAAGTTAATTTGATGTTTTTTAGACATAATAAAATTTAAAAAGCAAAAGAAAACATGATAAGTGTTTTTCAAATTCTTTTCTCGTCTAAGAAATATTAAATTAAATTTTAATATTTTTTAAGTAATTTCTAATAGTTTTGATATGATAATGTTAAAAATTATATATATATAAATATATAATATTATTTTAAATAAAAAATATATTTACAAAATCAACACCGCGTTAATAAACTCAAATATGAGTTTCATATTAAGCTAAATAATAGTTTGGAAGCTCAATTAATTAACTTTCACTCACTAAAATTCAAGCGTGTTCATAAACATGCCAATTAAATAAATGTAATATTTTAAAATCATTTTTAATTAATGATATAATAATTAAATTCAATGCAAAAAACATTATACACAAAAACACATGTATTATGAATTACAATATCGTTTGTGTTGCGAAATTAAATATTTTAATTTATATTTATTTTATAAATTTTCAGTTTAATTTTTTTGTTAAACAATGTTTAATTTTTAATTTTTAATTTTTAGACAAGATGATTCTCCTTTCATTTTAATTTTGTATTTTTAGATGATGTTTTAGGTATTTTTTTTTTTTAGTAGATTTGTTGTTTTATTGGTATTATAAGGGTATTTATAAGGTGTTCTTAGCTTAATATAAATTTAAAATTTATTTTTTTAATTAAAAAACATGCTTGATTTTTCAATTCCCTGTCCGGTAATCAAAAACTGAGCAGGAGAGCAATATGCCGTCTAATTTTATTTATTTATTTTTTAACAAATTCTATGTCATTCATCATTGTTGCCAGCAAAAAAAAAGAGTGGGGTCCAGCCTTTGCATGCATTTTTTTTTTATCAACCTTGGCTTATTTACGCTTATCTTGATTTGATTATATAAATTTTTAATAACCATCATACTATATACATCATCTTTTGTTTTAACAGGTCAAGCTCATTAAAGCAATCAGTCAGAGAAAAAAAAATTCTTCACAGAATTTATATAGATTATGAGTTATTTTTCCATAGTTGATTCAATAAACAATAAAAATTTACATATAATTCTTCTATAATTTGATTAAAAAAGGATAATATATTTTTCATTGTATTTTCCGCTATTGAAAAAAATATTCTTAGACTATGTATGTTATATTTTTTAGTATAAAATATGAATATAGAACTCGGAGTGTGTACTCTATATAAAAATCTGAAACAATCGAGATTTTACTTGCTTTATCTAGACCCATAAATTATGTTTTTTGAAGAGTAAGTTTTACTTAACATAAAAAAAAATGAATATATAACTGTTAATACAATAAAATTTAACGAAATATAAAAAATTTACGTGCCTAAAATCTAGTATGCTGTAAGTGTTCATTCCAGAAAAATAAAGGAGGAAAGATGGAAAGGAAAGGAAAGAAAAGGAAAACGAACACGCATTGGATAGATTTGGGCCAATACCAAACAAAGGGCCCATACCAAGGCTGGCAGGCTGACTCGGCCCAACTATTGTTTTCCAGTTAAAAAACTACTTTTGGATGCCCCAGCCTCCATGGCCGTAAAAGGCCAGGGAATTGTTTTTATAACGCTATGGTTGCATTTAATTTTCATTTTTATTAACAAAAATCTAAAAGAAATCAGGAAATAACTTGTAATATTTTTTTTATTCATTTTAATTTTTTTTCTTGCTGTGTGGCCCTTTGAAATTGCATTTATTTGGAACTGGTTGATGATGTCTAGGAGATCTTGCGGTGTTAAGAGAATATTTCTTCATTTAATTGATTTTTGTCTTTGCAAAATAAAACTTGGACAGTTACTCA
The DNA here is from genome assembly GCA_029030765.1 of Salix suchowensis. Lineage (NCBI taxonomy): Eukaryota > Viridiplantae > Streptophyta > Magnoliopsida > Malpighiales > Salicaceae > Salix > Salix suchowensis. Next base: position 7,153,614 of record CM054980.1, read on the forward strand.
ATCCCTTTCTTTGTCTATTATACATGGTTAGAAAAGGTTTTTTTTTTTTTTTTTTGGTATTCAAATTTTGATTTTAATTTGATCTTTACATTGATATTATTTAGGGTTTGACCAGCGCCAAATTTAGAAATCCTAGGGTTAGGTGGAGCATGAAGCTCATAGAACAGGGGACTAAGTTGGGCGTAGACATAAGAGAGTCAAGATAAGAGCAAAGAACACCAAATTAGTTAATAGCCTGTTTGTTTTTACATTTCAAAAGAGCAATTTTTTTATATTTTTCTTGCTTCAAATTAAAACTCATTTTATGCTTCTTTATTGTTTTGGCACACTGATAGCATAAATAAATTAAAAATATATATTATTTTAATATAATTTTAAATCAAAAAAATAATCATCATAAAAAAACTCGATAGCTTGTACAAAGTCAAAGGATTTGATATTCTAGGAGGGACTCCCGGGGACTCAAGATAACATAGGTGTAATTGAGGGTCAGGCTGAGTCGAGATGAACGAAATTCAAGTTGCCTTTTTGTATTTTGTATTTTGCCTTCCATGTGATATTAATGTTAATTGCCACGTCATCACTTTTATTCATTGATGGGCGGTCGATTTGTGTGATGGTTTTTGGATAAAGTCCATGTTAGCAATAATGACGTGACAATCGACCCATTTTTGTCAAAGCATATCGCCTTTGTCGTGTGATTTCAAGTTTCCAATGCCAACCTCACAAGTTTTCTTTTCATGTCATATAAAAAATCATATCAAGCTTTCAACTTATTATAGTCACAAAATATACTGAAATGTTTGGGGAAAACATTTATTTTTCTTATATTTTAGGTTTTAGACTTGATATATATTAAAGTAAGGGTAGTTGAATTCCAGGCTAAAAGAATTAAATTCAATAATTTAATCTATAAAAAAAATTAATTTTGATGCAAACAAGTCTGGATGGAGATAGAAAATATGTTCTTGTAATAAGAGTGGACAATATATCATTTGACCCTTAAAAAACAAATAAAATAAAATAAAATAAAATAAATTGGTCTAAACATGCGGGTCTAGGCTTTAAGTATGCTAAGTCGCGTGCCCTTTTTTTTTAATTTCATTCTTGATTGTTTTTGTATATTTTTCTTAACATATAAAATATTAAACTCAGTAAAGTTAATAGTTTATATTGTGAGTTTAACGAGTTAATTTAAGTTGACCTGATCAGCCAGACCAAGCTCGTAGACAAAACCACTTTTTGTTTTCATTTTTTTTAGATTTAGATTTAAATGCATTTTAAAAATTATGGTTCAATTTTGCTTGCATTCTCAAATATTATCATAGATTTTTATGGAATCTTAGCATTTGTTTTCCAATAATTATGTATCCAATATAAAAGAAAATCATTAATATTTATTTAACATGAAATCTATGTTTTTTATTAGATTACAAGTTTGGTAGGCTAAATATAATAGATAGACCCAAGTCATTATGACTAACTTTTGTTTTTTGTATTTCACATTTATTTTTTATGTTTTTGGATTTAATTTAAATGAACTATATAAAAAACTATGATTCAGTTTTGTCATCTTTCTAGATAATATTATAGGTTTTTATGAGATTTCTAATTTGTTTTTAATTGTTATATTTCCAATATGGAGAAAACAATCATGAGTAATTATTCAACATAAAATTTATTTATTTATTTATAATAATTTTAATGTATTTTGATATAATTTTATCACATTACCCATATTGTTTTCTCTAGTCATGTACAAAGTACTTAGAATTTATTTAATTAATTTATTTTAAGTTTTCTTTTAAGACCATGATTGATTTTTTTATCTAGAAAACAATACTTGTAATTTTTTTTGATTACTTTTAGAGAATCTTGTATTTTATTTTATTTTATTTCTCATCCTCATGTTTTGTTTTCAAAACAAACATAGAAAAGTAGAGATATTCTTATTATTTTTGGTAGGTATTGAGTTTATACAAAGATATTTTTATAACTTTTAACAGATATTTTACCATGATTTTCTTTCTTTTATCTATTTTTTAAAAGTAAACTCGTAATAATAATTAATAAGATATTACTAATTACTCTTTGCATCATAAAATTACTTAGGCATGAAAGATAATGAAAAAATATAAAGAGTAAGGATTGAAGGCAACATTGAAAAAACTAGAGGAACCAGAATGCAACTTAGCCAAAAAGGGAGAGTAGAATAAATTCAGAATATATAAATAAATATAGAAGTAAATAGTAAAAGGAAAGACTTGCAGACAAAAAGAAAGATGAATGGATATGTGGTATGGCGTCCAGGAAAACAAAATGCCTCGTAAGTATCAATCCCGATCCAAAAACTACTGTCTCCCCTCCATAAATACACTCACAAAGAAACATCACAGAAACGCATACTAACTATACTAATCCTAGCATGTTCGGTGGAGGCACAGGCATGGGCGGTGGAAGCGGAAGAGGCAGCATGTTAAGGGTGGTTGGTCGGGCTGTTGCTAGGGCTGGTGTTACTAATTTCCAAGAACCTGTCTCTAACAACACATCATCCTCTCACACTACTACTACTGTTACTTCACCAAGGGCAACTGGAACGCTCAGTTCTTTTAATAATAATAATAATAATAATCTGAGTCTTTCTTCTTCCGGCTCTGTTTTGAATGTTCCTATATCTGCTAATTCTGGTGGACCCATTTCTACTTGGTGGCCTTCTTTTACTGGTTCTTACCCTGATGATTATGAGTGGGTTTCTGTTGATGGAAGCGAAGACGAGAGGCTTGTTGGCTTTAATGATGATTTCGTTCTGGGTCCTGTTCCTTCCATGGATGAAGTTCAAGATGCTGTCACTGCACTTACCCAGTGAGTTTCTCTTATTTTCTTGCTGTTTTAGTATGGCAACTGTGTTTTTGATTTAATTGAAGCATAAACAGGCTACTTTTCTTTATTTCAGTTTCTGTTATCCATCCATGTCATTTTTTGCTTTGGAAGAAACTACTGATTTCTAGTTATTGTGATTTTATTAGCATCCTTTTTTTATTATTATTTTCGTTGATGCGGTGGTTGGTGGGAGAAAAAAAAGATGCCAAGTCGCAGCTGCACAAATCCAAACCTTGCGCGGCTCATGAGTGCTGTGGACTCCACAGTGGGCGATGCGCGGGCTGGATTAGTCCAGTCATGACTTGGCAGTTCTGGGGAAAGTAGTTGGACAATTTGTAGACCTTACCAATCAAAATTAATTAGTGCAGGTGACCGTATTAATGTGATTGGTTTGGGAGGATGCAGTTACAAACTGGGTACTATGTGTTTTGATAATTGATGTTTTGAGGGTTAAACAAGTTCTACTATTTGTCACAGTGATAGGCGATAGGTTTGACGACTGCCCCTGCTTGCTACAACAAATGAAGTTCCTTAAAACAGGAGTTAGAGATCAAGCTACTCGAATTTAATATTAAAATCATTCTCCTTATGATTGGAATGATGGTGGTTGTGATGGTGATGTTTAGCTTTAAAAATTAAGGTTTCCTCCTAGATTACTCTTCATATTTCCTAGTCAGAGAAACTTATAATAATCCAAGGAAGATTTGAAAGCAAACTTGGTCTATTTGGATTTTCCTGGGTAACTGTTTAAACAAATTATTTGCACGTTTGTTCTTTAGTCCATGAGATGTGTCCAGAACAGTGTTGTTATTTAATTCTCATCCTGTTTCATCTGCTTAACTTGACTTGACTTAAGTTTCCCTGCAAGTGAAGAGGGTGGATTTTGCTGAGAGAAATGAGAATTAGGATCACCATGAGTGTCAAAATGCAGAAACAAGAAGAGAGAAATAAAGCAGTTCAAAAAGTGTCATGAGTTTCATGATGCTAAGAAAATGCCGTGCTGATGTGGTTTTATGTTGCCAAATCAGAAGCATTCTAATAATGTTGTTTACTAAGAACTTCCTTGTCTTAGTCCAAACCAAGGCAGCAGCCTGTACTAAGAGGTTACAGTATTGTGGAGCTTTAGAAGATTAGATAGTTATTATAGTACAAAAACATATTTTTCTATGTGGTTGTGTGAATGTAGTTTGTTTGTGACTCTGCTAGATACTGTTTCAGCCCTTGTTTTTCTTGGTTGAACTTTGGATGCCCTATTTTCAGAAACTGTCAAAACAATCTATGTTCTCAATTTCAGTTCAATTCCTCATTTTTGGTTTCTGGCTCAAAATAAACTTATTATTTTTGCCACTTTGGCCTTTTAATTGTTGTGATATAGATGAGAATATCTTGCTTTATCAGGTAAATGTTACCCCCCTTTTAAGGGTAGAAAAAAAAATCAACTTTAAATTTTGCAAAATTGGTGTTTCCACTTACCAGTTACAAATTGTATGTGTAAACTGTTTTCTGGGTTGTTATATTGCAGCGTATTTGATGCCCCCTTGTATTCCCAACTCATTGGAGATAAATCTCCATGCACTGTGGACAAGGATTTAGCTGATCAAATTTCAAGCCCTGCCACACTGAGCCGAGTTTCTTCAGTTGGGTCAGATATCGATTGGAAGGAGCCTTCTCCTGCTCTGTATAATCCAAGAGCATTGCACTATTATGGACCTCACACGGTTCATGAAGCTTTCCATTTGTTGCTGACAGAGCCATCCGTTCAGGTGCCTAATGCTGCTGACAATTATATATCAGAAGCTTGCATGCATAAAACTTCCTTCTCATAAGCAAAAATCAACTTTGGGCACTTCAAGCCTGGTGCACAATAGATACACTTGCTGTACCAAGGAAAACAGAAATTTGTGTTTTGCAGTCTAATGGAAACCCTTCTCTTTTTTCCTTTTCCTTCAAGAGAAGAAGTAATGGAAAAAGTGGTAGCGTGTTGCTGGTTTTTAATCTTTTGCTATAGTTTGATCAACTACATCTATATTTTTAAGGATGCAACCTTCCTGTGCAGAAAATGGTTGTCTCATTATCATCTGATAAAGCTGTTTGGGATGCTGTTTTGAATAATGCTGCTGTTCAAGAGCTGCGGGAAACCTTCTATGCAGGTCTGTATGGGTTTCTGTAATATAGAACTCTTGAGGGGAAGTCACATCTTTTGTAGTTGAAAATATAGGAAAGTATGCCAAAGGGATCTTTCATGCTTTAAATTACACTTCAGTGGTCATATATTCAATGTAAGTGGTTAACAGGATATGCATACTTTTATTGCGAAGCACTGCCCTGCATTTTGAAGTGGATCTCTGACTCTTGAATTTTTCATCACAACTTCAAGCTTTGGAATGATTTTTTTTATGTAATTTAAGAATAATTCTAAGCAGGAAGGATAAGGAAGAACCTTCACTTAAAATACTAATTCAACTTGGTCTATATTTGTAGTCCATATTACTACTTTAGCTTCAAAAAATAGCTGGATGTGACCTAACAATTTTAGGATTTATGTCCAACGTATTTAATGTCCTTCAAAGCGTGTCTTTGGATGTTTAGGCGCGCCTGCTTTGTACATGATATCTGCAAACATAACACATCACGCAGATCAGCTATGACATCCTTACGGAGCCACATTCAAGATTATTAAAAGGGATGTTCTTGCGTGCAATATTGTATTTCATACTGTAATTTCCATGATATTTGCAGATGAAAACACTGATCCACTTACTTCTGAGAGCTCAGACGAGACTGGTGAGGAAAGCAGTCCAGCTTTGGATTTTGTGAAGTGGATATTTGATAACACAAGAGCGAGAGTTGTGGAAGTAATCGAGACAGTAACAAAGCTGGTGAGCGAGCTGTTTAAGCCACCAGCTGATGAGAAGACATCAGCAGGAGCCAAGGATCCATTTGAGTACAAGCTGAGGATCTCATTCCTGCTTTCCATTATGGTCTTGTTGATCGTGGTTGTGACTCGAGCCCACAAGGCTTGACCACCATAATTTGATGGTGCGACAGGTAGGATTTCTCCCAGTGGTGACTTGTACTGTGAAAGGTCCCGAATGGGTTGCCTAACTTGAGTCCTTCAGCTCAAGGTATGCTTGTGGACATGGCAGTGCATATCATGCAATGAATTTTACTTATTTGCCTAGAGGGTTGCTATTGTGGACTTGAAATCTCCTGGCAGGTTGCATGTATAAAATTTGGTTTGTGAATGTTAAGCTGTTTTTGTTAAGCAATCCTAACTTGTAAAGTGGGGTGGAGTTTACAAATTCATGTCCCATGGAATCCATGTTTATGTTCTTTCATTATCGGGGTCTATATATGGCTGTGATTTTCTTGACCTGGCATCTATTGTACAAACAATAAGTGTTTGGCATAACCTTTCTTTTTAGGTGTTTTTTCTTTATTGTTTTTTAATAGGAAAAAATATTTTATAAAATATAAAAGTATTTAAAAAATAAATCTGCATGATGAGTCTCTACTAGACTTTCATGGGAAATTGGTCCGCAATGATGTTATCTTCACGGAAGGAATGCAAGAAATATCTGCACCTTGGAGAGGAAGGTTATAAACCTGAGATTTAGTGGTTATTTGGTATTGCAGGACAAACTGTGTTTTAAGAGAAAATAGTTTTATAATCATTTAGTTATGGTTTTATTGTAGTTTCAATTGTCATGGACTCACCAAAAACTGAGCTTGAACCTCAGAGATGTTAAGTTATTTGAATACAAATAGGTATTTATACAAAACAAATGAGAAATTAATGAAATTGTAATATATATAAGACACAACTAATGTTACAAGGGTTTTCATGAAGAACTATATAATTGATTACGATACAATATATTCTCCTATCATAGATGATATTATATTTTGGTATCTTATTGGCCTAACAATTCAAGAAAAACTAGATATATGTTTGATGGTTTGTAGTTACAACCTATTTAAATGGGTCAATTAATAATTAGGTTTATATAAAAGTCCTGAAGTATTTAAAACTTCTGAAGCATGTATTTCAAATCCCTAAAAAGTTTACTCCGTCAAGTTTCAAATATTTTTTATATGGATTAAACAGTCAAAACATGTGTAGTATAATTGTTTTAGTGAATAGTTATCTGATGAATGATAAAATAATGATCTTATATGCCTATGTGTTTTTATAAAAACAATCAAAATCTGATTTTTGCAATTATTGTTGTGTATTTAATGATTGAAATGTTATTACAACTCCTAAAAATATATCAAAATATACTAAATTAATTTAATAAAGAATTTAAGATGAAAGATTTGAGAAAAACAAGATTTTTTTATCAATTTAAAGATCGGGCATTTAGTAAATAAAATTCGATCAATCAACTTACATAGAGAACGTCTTTAAAAAGATGTTATATGGATGGAATGCATCCATTAAGTACCTCGATGGTTGCTTGATCACTTGATATGAAAAAAAATAATCTCTTTAAACCTTGAGAGGATGACAGAGAATTATATGGTCCTAAAATATCTATCCAGATGCAATTGAGGTGCTAATATATCTTGATAGTAATACATCACCTAATATAACATTCTCTATCAGTTTCCTAGCAAGACATAGCTCTCATCCTACTTAAATGTATTAGAAATAAAGTAAAATATATTTTTCATTCATTACCTATGATGAACCATGAATATGAGCTTATTTTATTTATAATCATGAATTAGTTAGGTATGATGATGCTAAATATTTATCTGATATATACAAAGGTCAATCTCAAACATGTTATTTCCTTACATCTAGTAATATTGTTATATCATAAAGATCTTAAAAACAAACATTAATCACCATTTTATCTAATCATGTTGAAACACTTACAATCCATAAAAAAAAAAAAAATCAACAATGTGTGTTGTTGAGATAAATGACTTAACATATTTGAGTAATATGTGGTTTATCCTACAAAAGAGGAACTCCATCTATATTGTATAATTGTTTGCATGCATAACTCGATGAAAAAAAAGGATACATCAAATGAGATAGAATAAAGAACATTACACTAACATTTTTTTCCACACATAAGTTTTATAAGTGTCTGGATATTGATATTTATTAAAACATTACCAACTACAGTGTTATAAAGATAATGATGCAATATTAGAATATAATAGTTTAAAGACTTAAGGTGATACATTCATGAGGAAAAGTCAAAACTATCTATATTTTTTTTTTCTAAACTATTTTTTCCATTGGGTTTTCTCTTGGTAAGGTTTTTGAGGGAACGGTTCCACAACAAAATACCTAAGAAGAGTGTTATGAAATCATACATTATTATCGGATGTCTATTTATCTTCGTCCACTTCTTTATCTTCATGTCCATGCATCATCTCCAAATTCATTTGAATATTCTACATCATTTTATTATCTTTTGGCGTACAAGTATTAATATACATTAGGCTATAATTAAGAGCATTGTTGAGATGATATATTGATACAACTATATTTATAAGATTATATGAAATAGGAATGGCCTTTTTTTTCTTTTTTAATCTCAATTATTATATATTTATTCTGTTTACTTTTTCTATTCACTTATAATTATATTGTTTTATAATATACCACCTCCTTTTTTTTACAAAGATACAAAATCGGTCACCGTTGAACAAGAGAGGGAGAAGTAAACATCAAATTTATGGATGAGCCTTCCTCTTCTTTACTCCTTTTATTAATCATTTATCACTGCTTCATTGCATTTTCCGCTGAAAATAAAAAAATAAAAACACCACCAAAATTGACAAACACATTTCAATCAAACACTCCATAACCCAGACATTAAGAAAACCAAAAAAGGGAGTACATTTTGGGGACGGTAGAAGGTTTAAGTTTCAGCTTGAACCTAAGCTGCAGCACGAATTCTAGATCTGAATATGTTCCAGAATCTTGACACCGAAACAAAAACAGTGTTCGATTCAAAGTAATATGATAATACCTACTTAAAAAACAAAAACAAAAAAGGAAAGGATGGGTCAGCTTTATCTACCATGGATCGAGGTTTGATGATGAAGGGAAGAAGGTGATGATGGAAAAGTAAAACAGAAAGTTTCGAGCTCCAGACCACCTTGAACGTTTATGGCTCCCAGGCCTACAAGTTGGGTTTTGTTTGTGGCTGACAGCTTACATCATAATCTAAACATCAAAATATTGATTGAAGGAACAGTTAGATTTACTTTGAGCACGATGAATACGGAGCATAGCTTTAAGCCTCCGGAGGGCAGAATTTATTTTATTTTATTTTTTTAAAAAAAATCGAACAATATTATTTTGACTAAAAAAATCTGGAGTAATCTTCTAATTTATAAACGGTCTTATGAGATGGAAGATGAAGGTCGTATTTATAATTTTTTGCTTCAATTTTCCTACTCAAAGGACAAATCCAATGGTAAGACCTATTTTGGAGAGTCATTTTTTTTAATTTTATTTTAAATAAAATTCAATTATTTTGTATATAGTTTAATTATATAATTAATAGGAGTAAGTTATATAATTCAATAATTGCTTTTGAGAAACCCGTCAACAATAAAATTATTTTTTTTATTTTTTTTAAATAAAAAAAATGAATTTAATTATAATTAAAAGATCCAGATATTTGATTTGAAATTTAAAATGTTGACAAAACCACTTAAAACATGTAATTAAGCTAATTGATCAAAAAATTCATAATTTATCAATTTCGCATAATTATTTTTTTACTAAATATTATTATTAATTACCTCCTTTTCTTGTCCTAAATATTATTATTAATTACCTCCACAACAGTTCTAAACACAAAATTTACAAAGTTTTTAAATCTAACAGTAAATTTAAAACATGTAATTAAGCTAATTGATCAAAAAATTCGTAATTCATCAATTTCACATAATTATTATTTTTACTAAATATTATTATTAATTACCCCATTTTTTCCCTAAATATTATTAATATATAATATACCCCCCCCCCCCCCCCCCCCACCCCCACCCCCCCCCACCCACACACACGCACGCACGCCGAAACCCTACACTTTTATTTGCTCCACACCCACCCTTGCCAGCTCTCGGCTACCTCACTATCCCATGACGATCTCGCCCCCGTCACTCTCGTGCCCCTCCCCTCATCTCCCTCACCCATGGCTTTCTCTCGCACTCTATTCTTTTCCCCCCTCTCCCTCACTCTGCTCTCTCTCCCCCTCCCCACATCTCCCTCGGCTCCATCCTCCCCTCACTCTGCTACCTGCTCCCTCCCTCGGGCTTGATATTATTTTTGATCTTTGGCACAAATTCATTGCTGAAGAAGAAATTTATTCTTAGTTTTGATAAACAAACCTACTTGTAAAAAAAAAATATTAAGTTTAGAAAACAAACCGAAGATGCATCGAGCAGAAGGTTTGACAGGGACCAAAGATACAATCTACTCATTGAATTTTGATGAAGGTATTTTTTGTGATTTTTCTTATTCATAGTGGTTTTGTGTTTTTTCAATTGTTGAATTTATTGTGTTGCTGTGTGTTTTAATTTGGACAATAGCAATGGTAACATTACAACAATCATATTTTTTTTTGCCTCGCAAAAACCATTTTAGCTCTTCATTTAGCTTTATCTATTGGAGACACAAAATAACCAAATTTTTAAAATTATGATTTTACCTGCACTGATGGCAATTTGCCCTAACATAACATTTCTTAACTTGGGGAATGCATATCATATCAACATCTGCTACAGAAAGCAGGCCACGCAAGTAATAACGTGGCAGACCTCCCATCCTGACACGCTACATGGAGAATAAAATTATTGTTTTTAATACGAGGAAATCCTCGTTCAAAAAACACATTTAGTGAGAATAAAATTGCCAAACAATTTATTCACGCTTGGATTTTCTCCCATGTTTCAGTACCTCCATGCCTCACATTTTGATATTTTCTCAGGGTCCAACAGACAGTCGGGTTTCGGCATTTCACAAGAGCCCCATCAGAGGTTTCCGGGCAGAACTCGGTCCAAACTTCACTGCCAAGGCCAGTTTGAGGAAAGCAAATTCCAGCCAAAAAGATATCAAAATAATTACAAAACGAAGATAAGCCAACTTTCTCCAAGCAGCACAGGAGGGATCTACAGAAAGTAAACTTGCACAGGAGGGATCTACAGAAAGTAAACGAGGGCCGCAAGCACCTTGCATTATATAGAGTCACAGAAGACCCGACCCCCAGCATCGATCCATATCAAAGAACAGCAGCGGAATGCAGTATTGTGTGATGAAGGTTGAACATAAACCCGAAGAATCAGAAACTATTAAATATTAATACAATTAAATAGTGACAGCTTACATCACAGAAAGTTATATGACAGACTAACTAATTAGCACAACGTCCAGTTCAGAATATGGGTTTGACCACAGAAATAACCCTCTTCTATCCCTAAAACAGCTAAACACTATATTAGGCGGTGACCACCAAATATCTGACAGGTCCACGATGCCTGTGATAACTTCTTTCAGCTCAATGAACTAAATCCTGACCAACTTGCACGCAACAAAGTTAGCACGTTAATTGAAATAGACCGGGGAAAAAATTATCGTGAAACCATCAAGGAATATGCCTTGCCACAAGTCGTCCTCCAGAGAGCAAGCTATCACACCCATATTGTGCAGAACAGATCAAACGAAAGCCATAGTAAGAGTTAAAAAGCATCATATAATGATCGTCATGTGAAACCACATGAAACTTAAATTTAACCAGGCGTTAGAAATCTGAATATGAGAATTGGAGTTAGCTTGAGCATCTGATAGATCCCTATAAATTAACAACATCCTAGACAGCAACACCATCCATGCCAGTGAAGATCACTAAACCAGCAAAGACTGAGATGATCTGTTTTACGACCAACCAAATCATTTGAAATATCTAGTTACAGAATATGATCAGCAAATGAAAAAAAGCGGTAGTTATTCTTGGTTCAGAGAGAGATAGATTGTAGAGGGAGGTAGTAACTAAGGGGGATGACATGTCAGCAGTGGGCGAGAAAGATCTGCAGCTGGAAAATACAAGGTCATATATAAATGGCAAACACAAAATTTAGCAAATGAAGCAGATGCATGCATATATCTGAGGTATAAATGTTGACATACTAATATAAAGGTAGGTGCCTGCCCCATGCATGCATATATCTGAGGTATAAATGTTGACATACTAATATAAAGGTAGGTGCCTGCCCCATGCATGCCCAGTTCATAGGTTTAGACATGGGACCACAGAGCCATATTACCACCAGAGATGAATATAGATGCCATGAAAACACATGTGCCTGAGACCAGAAGTTGATGCGATTAAAAGCTGTGTGTATGCAAACACTGAACTCTTAAGAGTTCCTCAACAATCAGGGTGATGGCTTCTGATTGCCTTAACTACAAAATAATTGAGTATTTTTTCAACAATTATACCACATCTCTAGAACCTTCCTGCAACTAAAATGAGTCTCTCAACATCAATTTAGCTCAGCAAAACACAACCCCCTGGCTAAAATGGAGGATTCACCACAGTTTTATTTATTTACTTGGAAATATAAGTACTAGTTAGGAAAGTTAAGCTACTAGAAAGCTCCAATCTGCAAACTATAATCTAGCTGGAGAAATCAGATGGGCAACCTACATCCATTCACTGCTCATCAGTAATAAAAAAAGAGCTAAAGATGCACATTCAAGAAGGATGCAAATGGGTAAGAAGAAATGAAAGAAATTTAGAAAGGTTTTTTGCTATAAGATCATGTAGATTAAAAAAGGTGAGCAGGCAGAAATTAAAGCTTTTAGTAAATAGTAAAAAGAAAAAGAAAAAAGCTGAGCGAAATTTTTTAGGCAAAGATTCACCCAGTGAGCATCAATACAGGACACCACCAGCAGGTCAATAATGCTTTCAAATCATCATGCAATACCTTTAAACAAGCATTATTACCGTGATCCACTAGGTGCCCATTTGGGGCTGCAATCACAAAAGCACATGCTTGCAACACAACTACTTTTCAGACTGCAGCTCAAAATGGGCCCTAAATCACACTTCATCAACTCAGCTAAACAGAATACTAATAACTATCTTAATTTGCATGAAAACTTGGCTCCATCAGGAGCCATATTCAACTACATCCTAAATCTGATAGCATTGTATTTGATAAAAAGTATCACTACCAAAATACAGTACATGTTTGAGATCCTTTACCTGTCATGTAAAGCTAGGGAGATATCAGAACAATCTTACAAGCAAAATGGTGAGAAAAGTTAATAAATGAACAAACACATGAATTGAAAAGCTGCTTCCACATACCCAAAAGGCATTCATATTCTAAGACATGCCCACCTTCCTGAAATACAAGATGAACCAACCAGAGGATGCTTCAACAGCAAGGTTACTAGGATAACTTCATTTATCCTTGAAAGAAATGGTGAATAATAGCACAGCAATAAAAATAAATATAACATTACAGACGAGAGAGAATGGTTAAGCAAACCAAAGATAACCGAATGTAACACAAAAACATCAGTGAGTATTCCAAAAAATTCAATTAAGCTAATAAAATAAAAGTTAGTGACGAGACATAAATAGGAGGCAACAAACATCAATAAGAAGAAGAAAAAAAGTTCAATAAAGAAAACAAGAAATATAGATATTTATAAGCTTTCAAGGGCTTCTCCAAGTTGTAGTTGTGTAAACTCGCTAGCCCAAATCTCTGCAAATGTCATAACAGTACAGCAAGGTTAAAGATGTGAGTCCCAAACTTCCAACAAAGTCATGGCAAGAGGTAAGAAATCAGGCTGCGCCACGAAACATCAGTCCTGTAAAAATTATTCAATAGTGGCAAAATGGTTTAAGTAATTTAAACAGAAGGCAATAACAAAAAATGTGTTGATAAGAGGACTTTATGGTTTTTTTCCAAGTGAGAATGAATTGAAAGTAGGATCTTAAAATACTAGACATGGGATTTTTTTTTATATATATATTATCATTCTTTAGCGAGTAAAAGAGAACCAGATTTAATAAGGAAAAATAAAAAAAAATAAGAAGAGGTTGCTCCCAAGACAAATATGTGATATCTGTAAAAAAAAATTCCTCATGCAAATATCACATGTTCTACCACTGCGGCATGACAATGCTAAGAATATCATTCCAAAGAAAGAGACAGTTAGAATATCACAATGAATCATATAGAAACTTAAATGCCAATCAAAAAGAAATTACAGATTATCTACAGCCTCAGACTTACATACTGAAAAAGCTATAACCTCTTTCCTTTAAATCACCTTTGGATGTAAAAAAAGTCAAATAAGAATCCAGAATGTGGAAGTGAAATGCAAAGCAAAAATTTCCACTATCCCATGTCAACAGAAATGGGGATTTTGCTAGTTACAAACATTTTAACAGATATATTTTTTTTCTGGTAGAATTCGATACGTTTCCTGTTGCCTCCAATCCTATTAAAGGGCTGGAAATCCCATGTATATCTGTGTGCATGTCAAGTGTAAGATGCATACCATTGAAAATCCAAGAATTATAATGAACAGCATGAAAGTGGATATATTAATTTACCTCAACTGGGAGTAACACAGAAAAGAGCCTCATTTCATCTCTGCCATAAACTTCTCATACTCTGCATCTGCACCATAGCTTGCCTTCTCTGCAGATGAATGTGGAGGTGGCACAGTCAAGTTTGACGCCCAAGGCACATTACCCATGCCCTGTGTATGGCCAGTTGGTGGTTGAGGAGCAGGAGGCGGAATTGCACTGTAGTAAGATGAATAACCCAATGAAGTTGTTGTGTAAGCAGGTTGAGCACCAGGCTGCCCGTACACATTCGGCGTTGCGGGTGGGGCAGATGTGCTGTTTTCAGATGGCACCCCTGGTGGGATAGCTTTGTTGAGCCTCACTAGGTGTCAAAGTCTGAGTTGGTGCACCTGGGGGAACTGGCTGAACCGGTGGAGGATATTGTACACCATAAGGAGGCATAGGCTGCCCAGGAATGGGAGGGTACATGGTTGACCCAGGAGGTGGAGGAGGAGGAGCAGAATAAGGACCATAAGGAGGAGGAACTTGTGATCCCCATGGAACTGGAGTTCCTGTATAATTAGGAGGAGCCCCTGTGTAGCTGGTGGGTGGACCATTCTGAAGGGGACCACCTACTGTAAACTGCTGGGATGGATAGGCACCAACTGGTTGAGCTGAAACAGGGTATGCAGGCATGGTTGATGCAGGAGGGCCTGGGGGGACAGTAGGCTGAGGTGGTTTACCAGCAACTCTCACAGCAATGGTTCGACCATCTATGCGGTAACCATTCATGCTTGCAATTGCATTATTGGCCATTTGAACATCACGATATTTCACAAAACCATAACCTTTACTCAATCCAGTGATCCGGTCCTTAATGACCTTGGCCATCACAATTTCACCAAAAGACGAAAACAAACCAATTAAACCATCATCTTCAAGATTAGGTGGCAAGTAACCAATATACAAATTTGTATCATCATATTCTTTAGGTTTAAGACCATTAGCTCCCAGTCCTGCTTGATTGGCACTACCAAGACCCCCAGTATTGCTGCTTGCCCAAGGAGGATTGCTTACAGAACCACTTGACCCCAAAGCCAAGGTGGCGGTTTGCTTAGTTGCAGATTCAGGCATAGTTCCTCCTAATTCAGCTAAAAAGTTCTGATACTCGTCATCCATTTTCTTCCCGGTTGTTCCCTTCATAGGACAATCAATGGTTGGATGCCCACCATCACCACAAATCTTACAAAGCACGTCACTCTTAAACGTAGTGGTACGTGAAGGACATGCATACTGCCTATGGCCCGGCTCACCACATAACCTACAATACTCCTCATCCCTAATTGTTCCATTCAAAGTAGCAAGTTCCCTAAGCTGCTGCCTCTTATGCTCATTCAAAACTTCATCCACGGGTTGTAACAATTTCTCAACCATCCCTGCAGCAGCATCCAATGCCTCCTGTGTATCCGCCTCAACTAAAACATGCAAATCCTCATTCTCTGATGGATCTGGTTTCAAATCCCTCTTCTGCTGCAATCTCCCTTCCTTCACCGACCCTTTACCCCGAATCACAATCTTAGCACCTGTCTCCCTCTCCATTCTCTTCTGGGTATTCCCTCTCGGCCCAATAATCAAACCAATAAAATTGTACCCTGGATACTCTTTCATTGGTATATAAAGCTTCTTGTGAAGCTTAGGGGGTCTATAATCTGCTGGCGGCTTAAAGGCTGGGTTTCTCTTTATGATCTGGGAAATAATCTCTTGTCTTTCTTTATTCAATCTCTCTCTTGCCCTGTACTCTCTTGTATTAATTCTAATTCCCATATTATCATAAATAGGTTCCGGTGAAGGAGACCTGGCTCCTTCTGGTCTATCATCAAGAGGCAAACCAGACTGCAACATCCTACTAATCTCTAACAGCCTAGCATTCAAAGCTTGAATTTCAGGATCAAATTCAATACCTCCAGTAAAGTCCTTCATAAAATCAGGCAACTGAATCACCGGCTTCGGTTCATCATCAGCCCACCTCGATTTTCGCTTCCTCGTACCGCTACCCGAATCATTATTATTACCACCACCACCATCAGCACCAGAATCCACCGGTGGGTCCCAACGACTGCGACGGCGGCGTCGACTGGTGGTTTCCTCTTCTCCACCAGAGCAGTCTCTATCACCACTGTTAGTGTTGGCGACACCGTTCTCGGAAAGTAAGGGTTTGGGGATCTCAGGTTTTGGAGTGGTAGTTTGGAGGCTGTGCCCATTTTCAGGGGCAAATTGAGGAGTTGAAATTAGGCTTTTGTCTTGGTTATGGGGATCATGAATTTGGGGTTCTTCAGCTGGAGGGGGAGGGGGGTTCGGGTAAACGGGGATGAAATCTAGGTTCTCCGGTGGTGGTGGTGAGGAGGAGGTGGATTGGATTGGTCTTGTAGGGTTTGGAAATGAGGGTTTGGGGTTTGATGGAGAGAGTCCATTTAATTAGAGAGAGAGATTGCAGATGTGTAATGAATAATTGTGGTTTCTACTTTATGAGTCGTTCTACTTCCCCTGCGGTCACTGACTCTTGAGATTTTCTTTAACTGGATGGAATTTGATTTTTATTTTATGGCGGTTAGGTTTGGTGGAGCTGATTATGGGCTTAGATCTATTTTGGGTTAAGTGACTGTTGGGCTTCGTAGCAAGAAAGATTATATTTCATAGAGAGGGCTCAATATGCACTGGACTCAACTTTCTACCACAAATAAATTATCGTCATGGGCACACTTTTCACAATCCTCTTTTATATATATACTAGACAATACCCCGCGCTTCGCTGCGGATGACAAAATATTTTTTTCAATGTAAAAAATATCAATTGTGTGTATTTTTTATTATAATATAAATTTAGTTAAATAATAAATCTGTGCAGAATTCATGTAAAATGCAAGTTTTCTATAAAATATATGAATTTAAAATCGATATAAATTTATTTGTTTAGTAGTTTGAAATGAAATAACCAACATAAATTTATCATCATCGTTAAAAAATCAAGAAAACTCAGATATCTGAATTATTAAGTTCATTATATTAAGATTAGTTTATTATATAATTCAATTTAAATCAAACAAAAATAAAATATAAATTGTGAAAATACTTACAATAATCAAATAAAAAAATAAGCTGTTAATTTTCTATCAACAAAAAGAAGAAAACATAGATTGAAGAATCATCCTGATATTATTGTCATTATCATTGCTATAAAAGCTAAAATTATTGCTAACATTACAGCCAAAACAATTAAAATAATTAAATTGCCATGAAAAATAACAAAAAAAAAGCAAAAGATTTTTTATAAAACAACAATAAAAAAAATAATAACTAAAATTATCATTATTATTGCATAAATAATAAAATCATAAAAAATCATATAATCTAAAGAACAAATAAAGAAACAAAAAAAAAGAATAAAGGGAAAAAATAGAGTAATATTACTTTTAAAATGATCACCGATATAAATTAAAAATTTTAGGAAAATCTTAAAAAAAATCAAAATATTTTTTAGTAAAAAAATAATCACTAAAATTATCATTATTATTGTGCAAATAATAAAATTATAAAAATTCATCTAATACAAAGAACAAATAAAAAATAAAAAAAAACATCTAGCCATGGCACCCGCGCCTCGTCGCGGGCGGATTCATATTTTTTTCAACATAAAAAAATATTTATTATGTATGATTTTTTTTTATCATAGCATAAATTTAGACAAAATAATAAATATGTATATAATTTTTATGAAGTGCAAGTTTTGTATAAAATATATAAATTTTAAATCTGTATATAATTTTTATGAAGTGCAAGTTTTGTATAAAATAAAAAAAATATATAATAAAAAAAAATATAATAAGGAAAAAAAAAAAAAAAAAAGAAACAAAAAACGGAGGAAAAAAAAAGAAGAAAAAAGAATAATTTGGAAAAAAAGTAAAAAAAAAGAAGAAAAAGAAGAACGAAAAAAAAAGAGTAGCATAATCAGGGAATTAGAAAAAAACACAAACATAAGAACTGTTGCAATCCACGATGCACTTTGTGTCTAAGTGCACAGTGGATTGCCCACGCCTATTATATATATTGTAATATATATATATATATATATATAACCAAGATATCCAGACCAGTTTACACAAATCCTTCAAATATATTTGTCTTGATGGGTTGACGTGAGTATCTAGATTTCTTTTTTTTCTTATAAGCTAGCAAGGATTTGTTTTTTTTATAAAAAAAGTCAAACAAAGCCACTGGTCAAAAGAGAGATAAAGGTGTGGAATGATTAATTAATCCGCCATTAAAAATGATAGACCAATACCAAGTCAGCTCACAAAAACAATGGCTTGAAAGCCTTTTCTTGAGCAATATTTATTCTTGTATTTTAAAAATAATTTTTTGAAAAAACTTTATAAAAGAACAATCAAAACAAGCTAGAAGGACTAAAACAATTGCATAATTTCTCAAGTTAAATAAAAAAGTTTTTTTTCTTTCTAAGTTAACTAAAATACATTTAAATAATAAAGGATGATGTCCTTTTCAAAAAAACTTTAAAGGGCTTAGAATGCAAAAAAAAAAAAAAATCAGGCCATGGATCTAACCACTCAACTCACCATAAAAAAAGAATTTGGAGATAAAAAAATATTCAATTAGAAAAATATTTAAAAAAACAAACTGAGTAAAACCTGAATGAACCAATTAAACTCATGATATGAGTCATGTATACCACTAAATCTAATAACATTTTATTTCTTTAATTATTTTTCATTTAGTTATACATTGATTAGGTATTAATCAGGTATGAAGGATTTTTTGTGTAAAAAAGAAGACGTGTGTGGACTAAAAAAGAAAACCACCTTTTTAAAGTTAAATAAATTAAAAAAAAATTAAGTGAAATAAAAAGCTTTTAAATAATAATAAATATTTTTTATCATCCATATTTAACTTTAAAAGCCTAAAAATAAATTAAATAAAAAAACATATATATAAAAACTCAGACCCATGTAGCTTGCCTGAATTTTAAAACGCAAACAACAACTATGCTGTGTTTGTTTTCTGGAATTCATTTTTCGGGAAATTACTTTTCAAACTTTTATGTGTTTGTTTATCTTTCGGAAAGTTGATCAACGAAAAACACTTTCCAGTCAAAGAAAAATTTGGCTTGGTTTTCAGGAAAGTGTTTTCCGGAAAATTTGAGCGGAAAACACTTTCCGGAAGTTGTGAAAAATTTAAAAATGTCATTATTTGTTGATTATATCAAATTTGATCCTCAAACTTTTGATTGCTATATATAATTTGTTTTGAATATTTATTTTTCAATTCCATCTCTTAAAATCTAATTTTTATATTAATTTTGGTCATTATTTTTATAATTGCTATTTGCTTTTTTCTTATCATTTTTTTATTGAAAATTTTTATCTATCAAATTTGGTCCTCATTTTTTTTATTGTTACTTATTTTATTTGAAATAATTTATGAAATGTTATTTATTATTATTTTATTTTATTCACCTTTTATTTTTTTTTAAATTTTTAGATTTGATCTCCATTATTTTGATTATTATTTATTTTATTTGAGATAATTTATAAAATTATATTTTTTTTCAATTTCATTCTCATTCAACTTTTTAATTTGTAAGATTTGTTCCTCATTATTTTAATAAACTTGAAAAAAAATAATTTATTAATAAATTATTTTCCAGTTCATTTTCCATAACACAAACAAACACTGGAAAGTGTTTTCCAGTTCATTTTCCATATCACTGTCAAACATCGGAATTCACTTTTCCCGGAATTCACTTTCCAAAAGAAAACCACTTTCCAGCAAACAAACGGGGCCTAAAGAGTTGTGAAAAATTAGGGTAATTACGTTTTATGCCCTAAAATAATTAAATTTTCAACTTTTTTTATATAAAAAACACTTAAATTTTTTTACATATATATCAAAATCAACTTGAATTTATAAATTCAGTTTTTTTAAGTAAGATATACCATCTCATGATAAGAAAAGAACACCTTAAATGAACTTGCAACGACAGCAAAAATATTTTTTGGCTAAAATTAGTGTCTATTCATTTTTTTTTACCATTAAAATTCAATGATTCTCTCTCCTCTCTCTTCAATGTTTTTTTTGAAATTGTGAACTAAAATTGAGTTTTCCTAAACTAAAAAGGGGCCCAAAAAGAAATAATATCAAAAGTACAAGCACTAGAGTGAACTTTTTATGCTAATTTCGTAAACTACCATCCATTTTCAGTTTTTTTTCACTCTAATCCTGTAACTTTTAATTTAGTTGTTAGTTAACAAATCAAAAACAATTGATATCAAAAAGACTATCACAGACAAAAAAGCTTGTGGGCCAAAAATAGAAAAAAAGAGAAATTTCACTCAGTAAATTACGAACGAGTGAGTCCCGCAGTGTCTAGTTGCAATACGAAAACGTATCCTAGAACTTCTCTAGTTCTTTGCCATTGCTCATTTGAAAATTGTATTGTACCTAGGTAGAATTTATGTTTCAACGCTCATTTCATGATAAAACATAAAATCCCAAGAAAAATAGTTATTTCTATATCACACAATTGAGTAAGATTCATTTTTTACCACTGAAACAAAGATCACATTCATGCCTGCAATGAGGAAGTTACCACACAGGCTTATCGAACATGGTGTGTGGCGTTAAATGATCTTAATAAAGTGAATCTGTGCATTTACATTAGATAATAAACAACTATATGTCCTCAAGATCACAAAGTATTCACAGTTATGCTAATCATACAAGGCATATGAGTTAGATTGTTTATAGGTTTTACGTGCAGTAACAAGTGTTGTGGAAGGGGTACAGGGCATTGTTTGCAAACACCCCATAACATATATTTTTCTTTTATTAGTGTGGGTATCCGAGCCAGCTTGCGCGTACCTCAACTAATCCCACGGCTCTGAAGTTATGTAAGCCTTCAGTGGTCATCATATTAGCAAACCCATAACATATTTCTTTAATTTACTGGAGGTTCAGCCTGGCAAGAATAAACAAACATCATCTAAAAATTGTCACCTAATTCAATAAATAGACATGTATAGATATCTAAATTAATAGATAGTAGACGGAACAAAGATGGTGTATCTAGCTGCTTCATGATCATTCAATGCACAGTTCAAATAAAAAGTTCTGCAGGATGACTAAACCTTTGCGCTGAAAGTTGCCAGGAATCCGGTATATACTTTATGACCATAGGCAGTAATACAACAGGAAAAAGAACAGCCGTAATGGTAAATTTGATCAAGTCAAGAAGAAAATAGTACAAATCAAGGGCAATGCTCTTTGAGAGAAGGAAAAAAAAAAAGGCTTCAAGGGTGCACTTCAATGGAGGATCAAGGTATAGAAACAAAAGAAAACAACCCATCAGCTCAACAGATGCCAAGAAACCAAAGGTCTTTAATGAGTAAATCAATAATAAGACACGTTATTGTTTCATTTGAAGACATGCTATCAATAATAAAACATCAACCAGGCAATTGACGCACTTTTTATAAGCATTCTTTCATTTGAAGAGCAGGAAAAATAATGGCAAAGCAAAATGTTTAGCTTTCATGTATTACAAAGCATCACAATACTACACCATCGAAAACGTTTATGGAAATTACCTCACATCAGCTGCTTGAGCTACCGAGATCAAAATCCATGGTGTAATCATATTCAATAGTTGGAATTACAGAGGCTACAAATTTCAAAAATAAGAAAAGGTACCTACAAGGTAAGAAATTGCAATTGTAAGATACACAGAGACAAGATAAAAATAAATGTGGGAGATTTATAAAAGATGTACTTGCATGCATAGCAATCATTGTATTTATAAAACGAGAACTAGAAAATTTTAAACAAAGACAGGCGAATTTTAAGCAAGAACAAAATGTCATAAATCTAGCAATAAATTAGCTCTGAAAGAGAGCAATATACTAGATTTCATACAAAAGCTTTTTGGAGAAATTGTGCAGTTATTTTACCTCTTTAAATTTTGATAGCAGACAGATTTTGATAGCAAGACACTTAATGTTTCAATTACAGGCAGTCAAATGGCATGAAGTGAGCAATGAGGTTCTTAGCGATCAAAATTAGCATAAATCCCATTAATACTGATGCTTTACAGAGCATGTATCATGGACTGAGTTGCTTGGTGTATGTGTGAGCGTGTCTTTTGTATCCACCAAGTGCTGGTGATGCTTCAGATTTTGAAGGTAGAATCGCTATATTGAAGATTCCCTAAACCATGAACTAATGGAGAAAAACATATAAACAAATCATACTTAGCAAATAAACTATTAATGCAACAAAGATGTTGCACAATACTTAGCCTTGGACAGGGATAGTTTAACCCAACTAGATTTATTGACTGTCCACAACTGAGTAAGAGCCCAGACTGGTTTATGCAGAGAACATTCATTTTTGTTATTAGGAAACTCACTCAACATTTGGATTAAAACAATATGGGGTCCACTCAGACCTGTCTTTAAACCTCAAACCTAATTACTGAGCTGTTTTCATGGGAATAATCGGGGACATACTTCCAATTATAGGTACTCTCACTTTTTCTCTTTAATGGTATCAGAGAAGAAACTCACTTGTCAACTTCTGGCTCAACTCCATGTGACATTAAAACATCAATTATTTTCTTCATGACAGCCCCATGTCGGCAAGGATGCACTGATGCATGCTTCCCAGGTAAGTGGGGATGGTCTTCAATAGTTACCTGTGCGTGATCGAATTTACAAGGAGAAAAGATTATAAGAAGCAACACGTGCATTAAAACTTCTCTATGAAACAATGTATGCATTAAAACTTCTCCATGAAATGAAACTCAAAAGACCAAAGTCAGGAGATATATCAACGCAAGCAGAAAAATGACCAATGAAAGAATTCTCAGTTTCTCAATCAACTTAAACTTGAGGGGTAAAAATCAGAAGAGACAGACACATACAAAATGGTTCTGTAAGAACAGACACACTTAAAATGATGCAATTATCAGCAACCTTAAAATTCCACCGTGATGCAAGGTGGGTTGCATTACTTTTAAGACTTTTGATTTTGAGTAAGATCCCATGAAATCATTAAATTTGGGTGTCTTAAATAAACACACTCAGTGTGCAGAATATCAATTGGTAAACAGAATGAGAAAATCTCAGCACCGTTTTGCGTGCATGGTCTTGGCTGACATCTTCAAGTACAAGCTCTGGTTGCAAAAGCATCCTTGACTGCCATGTGAAAGAAGATGACGGTCAACAGATGAGTTAAAACTGCTTGTATGATGTACAGAAACAAATTCAATTCAATCCCATACAGCCTTGCTTATAACCATGTTCAAATATCAATTTCACAGACTATAATAAAAAGAAAACACAACCTCATGTGCATTTTTATTGCACCAAAATATCTTTGATTGGTAAAATATATTGTTCTTACACTTATTTCCCAGCTGACATTAGTGAAAAAGATTTGATAGAACAGCAACAAACCTCATCATATCCAGTAAGCCATACACGAGGAGTTTGGTAATATTGATCATACCTGCAGATACAAGATAAAAAGAAGAAGTTATAATAGGCTAAAAAACTGCAGCAAGTTTCAATCAAGACATCTTTGCAAACATTATCAGATTATTACATTGGCATTTAAAGAAAGTGTGATGACTTCAGCTTTGAGAACCGTAGCACAGATAAATCACATAGTTCAACAGAGCATGACTAATGTTCCAGAACAGTTTAAACACCCAAATTAAAAAAGTCTTCAATCAAAATTTATCTTACGTGATGCTGACATCATATGTTCGAGTGCGCAGAATGTTATCATCATCGGGCTCATGAGCCACGAGATATGTAGTCTGAAGTGTTGCCTACATCAATTAAATTCACATAGACAATTATAAGAACTTTCAACTTTCTATCTGGACAATAACGAGGGTGTGAAGAACAGAAATGGCAAGTTACAGGATCTGATTCGATGATATTGTCAGGGTCTTCAAAATCTGCCATGTCAGGAATATCTTCCTCCTCCTCTCCCCCAAAGTATGAAGGGTTTGTTTGGATAAGACTTTTTTTTGCACTGATTTCTAGAGCTTCCATTGAAGGCACATTCTCATCTTCATCACCTTTGGTTTCTAGAATAAAGGCAAATCATAAAGTCAGAACTCGGAAGACATCAGAAATTGATATCGAGCTCCAGTTAAAATGGTACCTTTAGGTTTCCCGTGAGTTGCCAGCCATCCATCATTATCTTCGTTATCGAGTAGAACTTCACCTCCAGCAGCTTCATACTCTTCTTCTACAGATGCAGCTCTTCGTAGACAAGGAACTAAGAACAAAGATTTGCATCAACAAACTACAATAAAGCAAACACCGCAGAACTTATTCAAATAAAATGATGAGCGCGAATTGGCTAAATTTGCATCTTTCTTTACTTTCAAAACAATGTGAGCTGCAATTTCCCTCGTTACTTTACTTTCACTGAACAGGAATTATTACAAGTCTATTCAATTACCAATTGCCTTATAAAAATCACAGCTTCATTGATGCTGTTATGGGGAGAAAAAGAGGCTTATAATGGCGAAAATTACCGTTTCGAGTGATCAAAAACTGTTTCTCTGAAGGTAGGTATGACTTCCTCTTGTTCGGCTCTCCAGATTCCCTGTCAAAACCAAAATCAAAACCAAAACCAAACCATATAATAGAACAAAGGCTCACTAATTTATGATCAACAAACACTCGAAGCGGGAAACCGATGAATATAACACGGAGCGGGAAACCGATGAATTTAACACAGAATTTCAGTCGCTGAGCGCTCTAAATAACATCATAAATACGTGTTTAAAGTTTATTAACGCCAATTACTATAAAAAGCGGTGCTAATATTCGAAGGAGGAGGCTTTGTGGGGGTCAAAGAAGAAAATTACCAGGACCAAGTGGGGCATTTAGAGACGAGATTGTCACCAGCGAGAATGAATTCGCTGACACTAAGAACGCCTTTCTCTTTGAAGGCAGAAACTGTGCGCGGAGATGTGATTCTCTCCACTGTTCCTTTGAGTACTCCGTGAATCTTCTTTGATAGTTCCATCTCACTCAGATTTTGATCTAAGCTTGGGAATTGAAATCAAGCATACCCTAGAAATTGCAGAGGGAGGGAGGGAGGGAGGGTGGGAGGGCGTGTCTGCCAAGTTAACTTTGCGGGGATAGAGATTGTCTTCTTCTTTTTTATTTTAATATTTGACCCAAACTATAATCTTAGTCCCTGGTATTTAAAACGTTTTCGGATTTAATCTCTCGTGTCACATTTTTATTTTTAAGCCACCCATTTCTTTTTGTTAGACTTATCCTCATCATTGTGTTGTGTCTATCACCCTTCCTCTTTTCCTGGATTGCTGCTAGAAAGAAATTCAAGGAAATTTCATTAAGGTCGTGTGTAGTAACTTTTATTTTTTATTTAATAAAAAAAACAATTTAATTAGTTAAATATTTTATTTATATTAATTTCATATATAATTGTCTCTCAAATCTTGATTTTGTAGAATCTAAAATAAAGTGTTTTTTATTCATGAAGACCTATTTTATTCATTATTTATTTTGCATGTAAAAATTTATTTTATATGAAAAATAATGTTAACCAAGCATATATTTTTTTTAAATACCGTAACTAAAAATATTTTCTTAAGAAAATCAAATCCATAAAAGTATAGACTATCTAAAAAATTATTGGGTAGAAACTTACAATCCATTTGACACTGTGTTTTAAAAATAACTAAAAATATATTTTAAAAAAATTATTTAAAAAAAAAATCAAATCCATAAAAGTATAGACTATCTAAAAAATAATTGGGTAGAAACTTACTATCCTTTTGGCATTGTGTTTTGAAAAGTATTTTTATAAAAAATTGAAATTTTTTTTTATTATTTTTACTTTAAACTAAAAAAAAATTGTATTTCTAGATCATTTTTATGTCAAAATTATTTTAAAAAAAAATATATGTCTGTTTGGGAGTGTGGTTACGGTTGCTTTTGAAAGTGCTTTTTTCATTTAGAAAATGCATCAAAATGATGTTTTTTTATTTTTTAAAAATTATTTTTAACATCATCACATCAAAATTATATAAAAAACATCAAAAAACAATTAATTTAAAATAAAAAATAAAAATAAAAATAAATTATTTTTTTTCAAAAACACTTTGAAAAGCTCTCACAAACACCCCCTAGATACCAAAAGCAAGAAAAGAATGTCATCTGACAGAATTACATCACGCTGACATAGTATTATGTCATCATTGTTGTCAGCACAAAACTAATTTTTGTTATTTGATTTTTTCTTTTAAAATGTATTTAAAAAAATAATTATTTTTAACATTAACAAATCAAAATAATTTAAAAATAACTAAAAAAAATTATTTAAATCAAAAAATAAAAAAATATTTTTTATTTTTTTAAAATGCAATGTGAAACATATATTTAGGGGGTGTTTGGGAGAGCTTTTTAAAAATACTTTTGAAAAAATTTGAATTTTATTTTATTTTATTTTAAATTAATTTTTTTGGTGTTTTTAGATAATTTTGATATGCTGAGATCAAAAATAATTTTTAAAAAATAAAAGAAATATCATTTTGATGCATTTCTAAACGAAAAACACTTTCAAAAGCAACCGCAACCACACTCTCAAACAGTCACTTAATGTTTTGATATAACATTTGTTTTCCTATATTCAAGTAACTAAAAATATATAAAAAAAGAAAAGAATGGGAAATAGATTAAAAAGAAAATAAGAAAAAAGGGAGAGAAATATAATGTGTTTGGTATTGTGACAATTTATATGGTTATAATTAAAAAAAAAAGAGTCTAGAAAATCATTTTTAGTTGTGGTTGGCTTGATTAAAATATATATTTGATTAAAAATTATGGTTGAAGTTACTATTTAGCAAAAAAACATGACTAAAATATTTAGTAAAAATTGTGGTTGAGCTTAATTTTGGTAATAAAATGAACTAAAAAGACATTAATTTTTTTTTTGTAATTAAATTAACGTGCATTTTATTAGCAATACTTTATAAAAACAATAATGCAAATTACAATTTTGGTTTAATTGCATCATTAAACTTGCTGCAATCACATCATGAATACAATTCATATGCATTTGTCCTACATTTTTTTTGAGTTTATGAATATCAAACTATAACAGGGGCTTAAGATTTGTATAACAAGTTTCAAGTTCGAGTGGGAACGTGTATTTCTTGTAAGAGCCTGTAACAATCATGGTTTTACTCGTTCACCTGAATCTATAAAGTGTGCTTTTCAGAGGGTGGTTTTTCTTCATATCTAAAAAATATATATCAAACTACAACGTTTAAAAAATTCAAATGAACAAATTTAGAAAAGTGATCAAATTTTACAAGTATCAAATTCTGTTGTGATTTTTTTTAATATAGTTATGTAGTGTCATGGATACTGTTATTATT
Source organism: Salix suchowensis (assembly GCA_029030765.1). NCBI lineage: Eukaryota > Viridiplantae > Streptophyta > Magnoliopsida > Malpighiales > Salicaceae > Salix > Salix suchowensis. The sequence continues at coordinate 7,181,559 of CM054980.1, forward strand.
AACTTGTGTTTTATACCCCCCCCCCTCCCCCATAAATTCTCTTCTTTTTTTTTCACATTCTATATATACTTTATACTATATAATATATCGAGGAGTGAACACAAATAAGGATTTAAAAATTATAAAACACTATTAGCCACACAAAAAATACACATATGTGTATACATATATAGAGAGAGCGCGATTATAAAAATACCTAATAATAATGGAATTGTAATCTAATAAATACATGTTTGAATGATTGAGGCTGCTTTTAAAAATATTTTTCGTTTAAAAATATATCTAAATTATATTTTTTAAAAAATTATATTTGACATCAACATATGAAAATGATCTAAAAATATCAAAATTATTTATTTTATAGTAAAATAAATATTTGTTTTTTAATTTTTTTAAAAATACTTTTTAAACGCAATGCTAAATATGGTATAATCTATAATGTAAATGTATTGGGACTTGCTATTCAATTTCAGATGAATATATATATATATATATATATATATATATATATATATATATATATATATATATATTGTCTATTTGGGAGTATAATTGTAATTGTTTTTTAAAATATTTTTTATTTAAAAATATATCAAAATAATATATTTAAAAAAAATATTTTAAACATTAATATATGGAAATAATTTAAAAACATCTACAAATATTTAATTTTTATATATATATTGTCTATTTGGGAGTTAAAAACATCTACAATATTTAATTTAAAATAATAAATAAAAATAAAAAAATTTCCATTTTTTTAAAAAATACTTTTTCAAAATCATTGCGTATTGATAAAAAGTGAACGCAGCCGGCAGGCAGCCGGCAGGACAGGACTTGGTCTGCCTATAAAACCACCTACCTCCTTCATAACAACTGCTAACTACTTCCTTGAGCTTGAGCTTCCGTCTTCTCTACCTCCCACCCTCTCTTTCCCTCTCCCTCTCTCTCTACAAAGAATGGTGAATGATAACAATTATGGTGACTCATGGGACTCATGGGTAGAAGAGGCACTTGCAAAGCTTCACTCTTCAAAACTACTTCGATCTTTAAGACCCATTAATCTTTTCCCTCAGCCTCACAAAAACTCTGAAGATGATTATCAGGTGTTCGACGAAATGCAGCCTTGGGATCGATCCTCGGTTGAAATCTCCATCTCAGAGCCCACCTTTCACAAGTGGCTCCTTGACATTCCCAGTTCTGGTATACTCTTCTTCATTTCTTACTTATGCATTATTGGAATGAAATAAAGACATGGTTGCTCTTAGAGTTGTTAATAATCATGCATTTCTTTTTTAAATTCTTGTTCCTTGTTTTAGAATCTTGTCTCTCATTTCAAGAAAATGTGTATTCTAGTCTAATTTCAGTAATGGGGTGTATAGGAGACGAGGATATATGCAGCAATGGAGTCGCTGACAATAAAGAAGCTAATGGACGGTTCAAGAAGCTACTTTTGTTTTCTGGAAATGATTATTTGGGCTTGAGCTCTCACCCCACTATTGCCAGGGCAGCTGCAAACGTACTTCTTTTTTTTAAAAAAAAACTTTTACTATTTGTTTTTTCCCTGCTTCGAAGATATAATGATGTAACACTATATCAGGCAGCACAAAAACATGGAATGGGGCCTAGAGGTTCTGCTTTAATCTGTGGATATACAAATTACCACAGGTTACTTGAGTCTTCCTTGGCGGACTTAAAGAAGAAAGAGGTATGAGCTTCTATGACTTTAATGCCTTCTGTCAGTCCAGTGATTTACAATTGCTGTTGTATGACTAACCAACCACTTTATCGTCATGACTATTACAATATTGGTACAATAAGAATGGTTTATCAAGCTATACGTTATATGAGATCAATTCTGGCATGATTAAACTGATCAATCGCTACACGTTTCACTTACAGTTTCAGGTCATGGGAATTTCATCATGTTATGTGGATTTATAGGAAAGCAAGGAAGACAATGAAAAACTATTGTCAACTTATTCATTCATTTATTGTTTTCATCTTCTTTTTTTATACCCCCCTCTCTTTTTTGGGAGGGAGGGAGTGCTTGCCTGATCTTATCACGTAATGAAACTCCATGAAACTCAGTTTGATTTCCAGGAAGCATAATACTTTTGTTTTATACTCTTTTGAATGTTTGGGATATTCAACTGAAACACTGATGCATGCTTGTTCTTAACATATGTTAGGATTGTCTTCTTTGTCCTACAGGGTTCGCTGCCAATATGGCAGTGATGGTAGCTCTTGGAAACATCGTCTCTCTTTTAGATGCAGCTGAAAAACCTATGAAGGAGGATAGGATTGCCATATTTTCTGATGCACTGAACCATGCTTCAATAATTGACGGTATTCGTCTTGCTGAACGACAACATACTGTTGATGTGTATGTTTACAGACACTGCGATATGTCCCACCTCAATTCATTGTTGTAGGTTCTTTGCCATTATCCACTCCTTTGATGCTTTCCTTTGCATTGCAATTTCTCTTCACAGAGTTCATATCTGACTTTGTTTTTATTATTTTTTTCCATAGATCAAGTTGTGAGTTGAAGAAGAAAGTCGTTGTGACTGATAGGTTAGCATGCTATTCCAACCATATTCTTTTGCTGCAAGTACTGGCTAATAATAAGCAACTGTTATTTTGTTAAACAACCACAGATGCCCATTTTCTTTTCAGACTCGTATCCATTGTCAGTATGCTTGTTGCGTGTTTCAATTTTATTTTTATCCTATTTCTTTATAGGAAAGCATCCTTGATAAACCGCTAACAATTTTCTTGTGGTATGTTTTTGAGTGCGTGCTTGTTAGTGTGGACAAGGTGGATTTGAATGGTGTCTTTTCTGTTCTTATGACAGCTTATTTAGCATGGATGGAGACTTTGCACCAATGAATGAGCTTGTGAATCTACGTGAGAGGCATGGGTTTTTGTTAGTCATTGATGATGTAAGTTTTCTTGAAGGCTGTTGTATTTGTAAGAAGCTATTTCAAGCTGTCTTGTACGCATTGATCTTGTACAAGGGCTGAAGCTCTGAGATTTAACTTCTATGGTATGGATTGCAAACGTGATATAAAATAATCTTTTGTTAGAGAACGTAAATAAAAACCTGCTGACAGTTTACTTTGATGCTACTAAATGCTATTTACAATGAAAGAATTAAACCTTTAGAGTTTTTTCAGGCTCATGGAACTCTTGTCTGTGGGAAACATGGTGGGGGAGTGGCAGAGGAGTTCAATTGTGATAGACAAGTTGACATATGCATTGGAACTCTGAGTAAGGCTGCTGGTTGCCATGGTGGATTTATAGCATGCAGGTAATAGTGGAGAGCAATGGTGATGCGTCACTACAATAACACTTGTTTCTCGCTTCCCAAGAAAATGAAACCTTTCCTTATATTGGTCTCTTGTTAAGATAGTCCTTAAACTTTTGAAAGAGGGTACATTGAAGGACTATTTGTGTTTTTGATAACATTTATTTAAATTAGCAACTCTCATGTTCTACTTATCCTGTTATTCCCTTTCGTCCTCTACTTTTAAAGTTCCTTTAGGTTGCATTGCATATGAAAGTAATTGATGAAGTTATGCCAATGCTATATGAACAGCAAAAAGTGGAAGCAACTCATACAGTCAAGAGGCCGCTCATTTATATTTTCAACTTCTTCACCAGTCCCAATTGCTGCTGCTGCCCACGGTAAACTTTAGTCTGTTAGTTCTTTGTTTTTTTTTTTTTTTTCTATTTATATGGGACCTCTGACTGATTCCCATTACTCAACATCATGCAATCTGGTTAATTTCCCATGTAAGAACTGCAGCTTGTGGGATTTCTGATGCCATTTTCTGCAGGTCAGTCATGTGCAGCTTGCTCAGCCTTTGGTGGGGATACTAGTAATTCTTCGTTTAATTAGGAAGTCTGGCAAAAAATCTGGAATTTCCATCGTTGTTTACACTATAGCGCAGAACTTAAATTTTATCATGTCTTGTAGCCTTTGCTTTCTTGTTAAGAGTTAAAATACTTTCTGCTGTAACAACTTGTGTACAACTTGACAGCTGCTGTTATTGTTGGGAAAAAGGAAGCATGGCGTAGAAAGGCAATTTGGAACAGGGTGCAAGAGTTTCGGGCTCTTACTGGAATTCCCATCACGAGTCCCATAATTTCGCTTATTGTAGGGAGTGAAGAGAAAGCCCTCAAAGCCAGCCGGTCTCTCTCTCTCTCTCTCTCTCTCTCTCTCTCTCTCTCAAAATGAATTCTCTCTTGCACATGCGCAGATCTTGTGTGGCTGCTGCAACAGTTACTGACTGCAATATTTTTTATGGATCAGGCACTTGCTGAAATCTGGTTTTCACGTGACTGCAATCAGGCCCCCGACTGTGCCTCCCAACTCATGCAGGTTTTGTTACATATTCATGATGACCCTCTTAATGCTCTTTTATGCAAAGATATCTGTTCGGTTTTAGATGCATTTTCTTTGTGGTTCCTTCGACGTAGTGCTCCTTTTCACCCAATTCCAGTGTCAGGGAATGCAATTTGATGCACACTTGCTCAAACTTTTATCAGAAAAGAAATATAGGTTGATGATTCTCAGCTCAAATATAGAGTAGTACCTCGTGAAAGCGCAAAATGCCTACACATGATGCATCTTTCATTTCACACTCGAAGAGTTTGTGCTAGTCTGCAGTTGCCTGCTGTGCTATGATTTATTTACACGAACTTATTTGTCACCTATGGTTCTACACCTGAGCAAAGGAAGTTGACAGTAAAAGTCATTTATTTTAACCAGACCAACAGATCAGAAGTTCAAGATTTTTCAAAACCACAAGTTAGGTTCGATTTAAAAAATAACGTGCTGTATCTAGGAGCTAAGAAAAACCAATGCCGTTAATCGTGGCAAGGTTTGGGTCAACATGTGGTTCTATCTTGGATGCCCTCGTGCTGTTACTTTTTCTTTCGACTTGAATAAATCCCTTTTGATCCATTTATTTTCTTTTCAAAATCAGGTTACGAGTGACTTTGTGCGCAACACATACAGCAGATGATTTGAAGAAACTGACTGCAGCACTATCCTGTTGTATCAACTTTCAAGACATTGGTCTCTGTAACTCGAGAGGAACTGCTAGACTCTAGAAATTATCCCAGATCATTGTTTCTGACCAAGGATGATAAAGCAAGAAGCACTGTAATTGGTATTCATGGGTCGGGTTTTAATAATAACCATGTCCAAACTTGAACTAAAAAATACTATTCATCCCACCCCAAAACTCAACTGGTATGGATTTTGAATACCTGATCGGGTACCTAAACCTACCCAGATCAGGATTTGGGTATCCATTTCTCTGATAGACCAAAAACATTCAATTTTACTTTAACTTCATCCATGATACTTTCTAAATCCTCACCGTGAAGACTCCCTTGTATATAAATCATGGCTCTGAAACTTTTGAATTATCCCACAACTGCAAAACCCTTTTCCCTTTTTAAATCTCTTAATTATCCTTAGTGACAAAGGAATGTCATTGTTATTTGCTCTCAGTTCAATGCTCATCCCCATAATCTTATTTCTTCCTGACCACTTTTATGGTTCTAGTTGAATCCCAGGCAAATTAAGCTCCAAAATCTCAAAATTCCCTGTCAAAAACTCATCCTCTTCCAATTTTACCACAAGTTTTCTCTCTCTGTGTGTAACATTAGTGTAATTCATCAAATTTTAAGGATGATTTTAAATTTCAAGTCAAGTGAAGTAATATCCATCACTAACTCGAAACCTGACATTATTCCTTCAAGCTACATATTCATTAAATTTACATCTATTCAGGTCGATTAAAATCGATATTCATTGGATTCGGGTGAGATTGTCCTTAGTTTTACAATCCGAAGCCTTTTTTTAATACATTTCATCAAACAATTAAATTACAAACCTTTTTCTCTTTGACCTATCATTTCTCTCTCTCCATGTTCTCAAGTCTTTTTTGCTTCGTTGACTGTGGGTTTGTAGCTAATTTGAGATAGTTTTTTTTTTTTTTTTTTCCCTCTGTTGCATTTTTCTGCTAAAACATTTTCAAAACTAATTGTGTCCTTTACCAGAGATAGTGTTTCAACTTTCAACTATTCTATCTTTCCATTAATGTTAGACAAAAGCTCACACAATCCTTAAGAAAGAGCACCACGTGAAAGCAGTAACTGCATCGATTCCAGGTAACCCACCATACTAAATCCTAAGCTAACTGTGTATAGGTTCATAGATAGTACTTGCTCCAATCGACTTACTGCTGGTTGTTCCCATCGTCTGATCTTAATGAGGTCATCTCCAATTCACTTTGGGTCGTCCCATCTCCTCCTCTTCCAGAAATCAAGCATTCAATGTCACCCCCGCCATTGCCTCCACCACCAGTAAAAATTGAAACCATTGGAAGGTCAAACGAAACTGTACAGCTATCTTCCCATATGGTTTTGAAAAGTGGAGTGTGCTCAACTTGTTGAGTCCAAAACTAATGGAAATTATGAGATCATTGGTTAAGTTTAAGGACTCAGTGAGTGAAGACGGTGAATCAGCTGAGTAAGTTTGTTTCTACTTCGTGGAAGGATTTCTAGAAAAGTTGTTCTAAGAGAGCTTGATGTCTAGAAAATTTCTGATCATACAACAAGTGATTATTTTTTTATTAACATACTAATTTATGCACATCTTAATTAATTTTATAGTAAAAAAAACCAATTTAATTTTAAAATTAATAACTATATATAAGTTTTCAGTTGCTATCATAGTAAACACATGTTGAAAACTAAAACTACATGTACAGGAAATAAGTGATTTCTTTTTTATAACCGAGATGTCCAAGTTATTTTGTATGTATTACAACTAATCATGAAATTCATTCCCAATGAATATATAAAACATCATAGAGGTGACAAACATGAATTCACGGGTCTAGGGGGTTGTCGGCTGTGTATGAGAGAGAGGAGAAGAATATGGTAAATAATGGGGATAAGATTTTCTAATTTATTTATTTATTTTCTAATTACTGTTTTAGTTTCTGCCTGTACTTTACTGTTAGGAAGGGGCTTTTTAGTTATTTTTTTTAAATATATTGGCAGTCTTGTAAAAGAATATCATATTTTTTATTGATTTTTTTCGAGGACCAACTTCTAATAATATAATGTATTATCGGCCTTTAGATTTTAGGTTGCAAAGTGGAAAAAACACCAAATAAATAAAATGCTCAAAGCAATTAAACCCAAAACATAGTAAAAAACCACATCAAAACCCCATAAAAATCAATGACAAAACCCAACTCAAGACAAAGTTGCAATGACAATGTATTCTTCAAACTTTTAAGGCTTATGTTTGAGATATGAAAACTAACTAAAAATATAAATGGTCAAATGACCCTTGATGGAATAAACACCTTATAAAGAACTATCAATCACATTTAAATTCGAGTTAAAGGTTTTTGGGGTTTTGATTTAGAGTTTTTTGGACTTGTCGGGATGAAAAAAGAATGTGAGAATGACTACAAAATATATATATTTCAACTTTCCGATTACCCAAAATTTTATATGTGATTTCTTCCATTATCAAACTGCAAAATGTGTTTTAAGGTTTTTTTTATTTTTTTTTTAAGAAAAACTTTCTTCATTTATGCAATCGAGCAAGCTAAATTGGCCTCAAATAGTGAGGACGCAAAGGACAGTGATCATTCCTAATTTTATTTAGCGAAAAAGATAACCACCAAAATATATCTTATGCATAGATCATATTAATTTATACCTTCATCTCTTCTCTTTAGGTCAGAGCTCTCTGCGGGCATATTGATGTCATGTCTATCTATATAAGACGACAACCTCCCAAAGACAAGGGAAGCAAAATGTAAAACCCCAATTTAATTGTATGTATTCTATCTGAGTAATTGCTTTCAATTTTTAACACTCATATATAGTAAATAGTCTAGCACGATAAACTAGCCAATATTGTTGTTGTTGTTGTATAATGTTTAACCCCTTTTAGATTTGTGCTCCACGGAAGGCTTAGAAGAGGCCAGAGCTAGCCAAGTCCCTACTTCCATTGACATGGAAGAAGATGCAATGGATGAGGCAGAGGAGCACCTCATCTGCTGCTGCGGCTGCTCACAGTTCCTAATCATTCCTTTTCTTGGATCACCTTCCTCCCATTGGTTCATCATCTCTTTCTTTGTGGGTCCCAACTGTGTAGAGCATACAGAACATGAAAAAGGAGTCAGCATATATACCAAGTTTATACCACCAAAATATGGGTGTGAAATGAAACTGAGATTTTATCAGTCAGCACACATACACTTGGCATGGCAATGGTGGTAGTCAAATTTTGATGATGTCTTCTTTGGTAAGTGACAGGGCAAGGGGAGGTTTGAGCATTAGCATGGGAATAAGACCAACAAAATAACCCATAATCATCAGTTTGATTGGTATTCAGTGGCTCATTAAGGTTGATGAGAGGGGTTTTGATAGTGGAGTTGATGGTAGTAGAAGTGGAAATGCTGCTCTTCTCATACTGGCTGTGAATCATTCGATCAAGGGGAGAACAAGTAATTGGAGTTTTGGAACCTGTGGATTGAGGAACGATGACAGACCGCCTCTCAGCTGATGCCATCACAGGGGAGGCTTGGCGGGGTCCATGGGTTTGAGAGGGAGGAGTAAACAGAAGGTAAGATTGTTTTGGTGAAGTGGAGGACACAGAAGGAGGTGTGTGCACTGCAATGAGGTCTTGGAGATGTGCCGCAACCTGAGGATGAGGGGTCGAGGTGGTCATATCAGGCCACAGGAAACTTCCCTGGGGTTTGCATATCCTAAACCCACTTTTCAACCTCTCTATCTTTGCTGTCCTGTCCTCCGGTGGTGCTGCTGATTTTGTTGTCGGTGATATGTTGCCTCCTGCTGATGACTGACATTGTTCTTGTGCTAATTCCCCTTAAAACCATTGCTTCTTTTTCTCGATATATTACTTCTTTCCCCTTCCTTCCAGATCCAGCTGGTGTGGTCAATTCTGTTGACCCCATGAAGAATGCTGGCCTTTCTGTTGATCCTGTTCTGTTTGATTTTTTCACTCTACTTTTTAGCAGCTTCATTTCTTCCTGCGTTAATTAGACATTTCAATCATCATGAGACTAAGACCATGGTTCAATACATAATTAAATGCTACGACAATACACACTGCCAAGCCTCCCCGTTGTCCTGTAAGGACAAAACCAATCACAAGTAACCAGTTCATCCTAAAATCATCATTAATCATAGATATAAATGTTATCCAGACTACAAAAGACTGCCAAGGACAGCGAAAGTACACCACCAAAACATTCATCATTTATAAAACTATTTTAATGTAGGATTCTCAGCTTTGAATTTAGCTATACTAATTGCAGAAAGCTAGTCTGGAATGAGCAGTAATCCCCATAAACAGCTTCTCGAGTTATTTCACGGCAATTTAACCATTTATTATCAAGACTGGATACATGCACCAGATAGTCAATTTATTACTACCATCTTTGAAAGATGTGGATCGTAATCATGTGCAGTCATTCAGGAATTTCTTATTTCAACAAATTTTACGTACATCTGTGGTGCTCAGAACTTCAAATCGTGGAAAGAATCATTCATATCAAATCTTAAACGCTTCAATCGAAAAGAACACGATAGTTATTACAGGGTAATTTTTCACGATTTCCTACCTCCATCCCACACAAACATCGTGAAATTCCCACTAGTTGTTCCTCCATTTTTACCTTCTTATTCACCAGATCAATGTACATTTCCTGCAAAAAATAGCACACAGATTGTCAAGAAGAATTTGGGTCGGTCAAAATCTAGTCAAACTTTCATATTTATTACCTCCAGTGGAATTAATAAGCTGCCATGCTCCATGTCCTGACCTGTAGGAGAAGAAATCGGTACAGCCATAATGGCTAGTTCCTTTTCATATTTTCTGGACACCATCTCCCTGCACCCATAAGACAACAAATACCCGACAAATGGAAAATCACTAGCATACATGATTCGCCTCAATAGTAACTGAGAAAAACTGATGAGCAATACTAAGATCAGTAGTATCGAGTACTGACAAGCTAAAAGACCACAAAATTCAAAGTCCATGGCCAATCCTAGTTAACAAAACAGAAGGACCAGCTACCTTTTAAGTTTATCAATTTCCTTTCGGAGCTCCTTGATCTCTCTAGCACAAACAGGATCCCGAGTAGGATTATCACCAGGTTTCCACCCAGGTGAAGGTGTCCAATAAGGATCCTGCACACCAGCCTCTTTCCTAATATCAACCAAATTAGCCTTCTCCAGCCAATACTCCATTGCCCCATCTGCATTATGCCTCCTTCTAAATCTCTCTTCACCTCCTGGAGCTACCTTCCCCGCCATATGCTTCAGCAAATGATCTAACAATCCAGTGTCCCCAATCAACTTCCGTGCCTCAGCTCTCAGTCCTGGCCTTAGAATTGGGTTTCGAAACACTGCATTTTGCTCTTTCATCACTTTGAAGATGCTAACCTCAGCCATTTTATACCTTCACATAAATCAACCAACCAAATTAGTTACTTGCTAGCAAGCTGCGTATAAACACTAATAAATTACTTGATATAAATCAAGGAACGAATTTAATTTGTTGACAACTAAAAGCTTTATTACCTCTCAGCCGACCATCTATCGATAGATTTTCTTATGACTTTGTTCTTCTTTTGCTTATTGACCGCAATCCGATTCTTCTTTTCACTTTTAGGCCTTTTCTTCTTCGGTGATGATTTGCTACCAGACTCACCTTGACCCTTTCTCTTACATAATTTCCTTTTAGCTTCTCTCGATTTATTTACCTCTACTTTAACATCCTCCTCCTCCTCCTCTTCTTCTGTATCATCGCCACCATCATTGTCTTTCTCTTCTTCGCCTTTAACTACGTCATTCGATACAGCCACAATTTCACGGTTATCCTCTACCTGTTTAGCCAAGAACCTGACCTGCCGGCGCTTACCCCACTTGACCACACCGATTCCATTTAGCTCAGATATGAGAGACAATTTTCTTGCACCTACATTAACATTTGCACTTCTTCTAGGTGAGTCTGACACCTTTTGAGGTGAAACCGAAGGATTTTGAAGCACCCAGAAACTCCACGAGCTACTCTTGTCTGCAATTTCTTGAAAAGAGATTCTCCTATAAAGAGCTTCTGCTGCAACTTCTGATCCTATCATGTACTTATCATCGAATGCTGGCAGTCTCTTCCTCATGTCTTTCTTATTAGTATGTTCAGTCTCATTGAGGTAAGATCTTAGAGAATAGATGCTTGGAAATCTCAGAGAAACTCCCATTCTGGTCTTTTCATTCACCTGAAATATTTAGTAAAAGTTTAACCCGGTTAATTAATAAACATTTAAGACAACAAAAAAAAAGAGGGGGATTGGAGTGGGGTTTCAAAGAATGTTGATGATATATACCATGACAACCCGGATTTTGTAGAGTTGATCAGGGGAGCTAGGAGGCAACTTCGTGTGATCAAGTTCATAGACAGAGCTTAGTTTAATGTGCTCAGCCGGGTCTTCATTATTAATCATAGAAAACAAAGAATGATCAGATGAATCCTTATTTTGATCATGAATATATAACGTTGAAAAAGACATAGCTAGTAGCAGCACGTAGTCGTGTGCAAGACAATATATTTAGTAAGTACTGTTTGTTAGCTGGTATAAGGAGAATTAATGGGAAAAAAACCAAATCAGGAAGAGAGAGGAGAGAGAAAACATGAGCCAGGTTAATTAAAGAGGTAGCTTTCTTATATACGGGCGTCAGTCTGTACGTTACCAAATGGTGGTGGTGTTGAAGTATTGGTATTTATTGGGTAGTGCGGGAATTGTCTGCCTAAAAAAACGTGCTTTTAGCGGCGGCCTCCGGGTTCTGCCTCTGCCTACTGTCTATGCACCCCATCATTTCCTGCATTTTCATTTCCACAACCAAATCTCGCTGTTAAGTATTGCCCCTTCTCTTCTTCAAACCATTTTTCATCGCATATCATAGTTACCACTCACATCACGATCAAATAATCTAACAGACACACACACGGTTACACTACCTTCTCTTTTCTATTTTTTTCCATTTCCTTTGATTTGAAAACTTTAGACTTCAATGGAGTTAACAGATAAAACAGCGCGTATGATTTGGGAGAGAAATATAGTAGTAGCAGTAATTTGTGAGTGCGAGAAAAAGAGAACAACTCACGGATGGGTCTATTACTGCAACATCAACCAGCTCCATCTCAGTGATCTTCTGCATTTACGGAAACCGTTTCAACATCACAAGTTAATACCAGCTTGCATCCTTTTCAGTTAATCAACATGGGCATAATTAAAGTAAGGGAAAGATTTATGATCATGCAAATCTTTTGAAGCAAATGGGCGTGTAAAATCATGATCTGTCAAATTATATCTTTTTGGGAATTTGAAACAAATGAAGAGAAGGATTATAAAAAGGAAGAAGAAGCAAGAGAGACAGGGAAGTCCTGGGGCAGAGAATTTAAAGCGTGATAATTAACGCGTGTGCATTTATAGGAAATGATTGTGAAAAAATATTCAAACACCACCAACACATAGAGTACTATTACTCGCAGAATCTCTTCTATTATTTGTAGGTAGAGACTGATTGAGAAGCGAAAGGGAATGGAAAATTAATGCTAAGTATTGATCAATGCGTGACCTTCAAGGTATATTGACTGGGAAAAAAACACTACTGGTAAAGATCATGATGCATAGAAAGGATCGAGAGAGAGAGGAAAAGCAGCTGTTTACTTAGTTTACAGCAAACATTAATTGAGCATGCATTTAATTTCAATGAGAATGTCCAGTTAATTCCAGGTTAATCAGAAGGAGATGCAATTTGTCGTGAAAACTAAAAACTATCATTTTATTTTTTTGTTCAAAAAACTCAGTTTCTGCTTACTTCTTTAAAAGAAAATGACCAGGTGCAGAAACACAGGTTGTTTGGATTCTCAGAAACCAGAGGAAAATAACACTATATCAGGAAGTCAATTTCTTAATTCAAATCAAGGAACACGCCTTTCCTTCTCAGCATCCAAACACACAATTGCAAAATCGAAGTCCTGATTTCCTTTAAAATTAAGTAGAAAACAAAGTAATAGACACACAGAATTTAATCCATATCCTACTCCAAGGGCATGCAAATAGGTCACTCCTTTTTAAGACTTTTTATCCGATACCAGTACTGATCATTCAAAGAGCCAAAGAGTAACTCCACCAGCAATGCGTGAAGATCAAGTTGAAAATGAAAAACAAAATGAGATATAAAGATGAGACCCTTACAGTAACCTCAAAGAAAATGCTGCTTGTGATTAACTGTTTGGAGAGAGAGAGAGAGAGAGAGATGGCTAGGGAGAAAAATGCATCGAGAGAGAGGATGGGTGGGATTTTTTATTTTATTTCCTGTTGTGAAATCAACAATGGTGTGGTGCAATTCTGCTACAGAGAGAGGGAAGATTGTAATGATTAGAAGACGTGATGCGCCTCACGTGACCTGGATGATGCCCCCCCCTATACAGTAATCATCTCCTATCTTACCGTTTTGCCCCTCTCAGAATAGCCATGTCGTAATATTCTCGACGTGGCAGATGGTTACTCGTGAGGATAATATGAGAGGTTTGGAGACTGCCACATTGAATAGAATGACCCCTTAGTTCCCAGCTGGAGCAAACGTAACTGTCAGTAATATTCTTGTTTTTTTTTCTGTTATCAAGTTTTACTGCTCACACCACACGAGCAGTGGAGCCGAGAGAGAGAACCAGAAGTAGACCAAAGAGGAAAAGCCACGTGGCGCCATAGGAAGATTGGAGCCAAAATGCAAAATATTTGTAAGATATCTAGAAAAGCCAAGTACGCCACATTTTGAGTCGAGGGTTTGAAGAAGTGTGAAGTGAACAAATTAGCCATATGATAGGACTGGACCAAGGAGGAAGTGTATTTATGTTTTTTTTAATTTGATTTAATATTAATGTGAATGGGTATGGTTTCAAAACTTAATATATTTTCATACCTATTTTTTGATGCAAAATATTTATTTTATTTTCTAATGCTTAAAGAATAACTTATATATATTAAAAAAAACATATAAAATACGTTGCGGTTTTATTGTGTCCACGTCCACAAATTACTTGGTCATATTTTATTTTTTTATTTTTTAGCTTATTTTTCATGGAATCAACAAACACTAAGAAATATTTCTCAATTTATTTCTTATGATATCATCAATTATATATAAAAAAAAAAACCACTTTTCATGGTAATTACTTTTTCATAAATAAAAAAATACATTTTAGCATACAAAAAAAATGGCAATGGGGTTTTGTATTTTTAGAATGTTCAAAATTATATTTTTAACGAGGAGCCTGTATTTGAAAATAAGTGTTCAAATAAATTATGCTGCGTTTGACGATAAAATTGAAGTGACATAAGAAATCAGAAACATGCATGTATTGACTATAGATCAGAAAGATGAATAATAAATGAGTTTTAACAAATTTTATATGTATAGCTTATTATAAAATAAATGATTTAAAAGTTACATGATTTTACAACTCTTATCATTAATCTTTATGTCTATTTGTATAAACTTTATTAACTTTGCTTCTTATTGTATAACATTATTCAATGATAAATCTTGAGTGGTGTTCGGTATAATAAATAATTCTTAACAAATTGATTAATTTATCGTGACTTTATAATAATTTTTTAAGTGTATATTCTTATTGAATTTTTAAAAAAAATCAATAAAATTCATTGCCCGTAAATAAATTTTGATCAACCTACGAGGCAATTATAAATTCTTCAAACCTAACTCATTACCTATCTTAGTTTAAAATTAATTTCACGAGAATTGCCCTTGCATATTTTAATTAAATTGATTGATTTAAAGACAATCTGAATGTAAATTTTTTTAATTAAAGATTATGTATTTTTTTTATATTAAAATCATAACATATTAGATCAGTCAAGGCTTCAAGATTAACCCACGTCTTTGATATTTTAAACTATTTTTCTACTTGATAAAATGATAACAAAAATAATCATTTGTGAAATTGAGTATCAATTAAATACCAAAATATTTATTTAAGACTATAATAATTTTATAAAAAACCAAACCAAAATAATTCATGAAGACCAATTAGAAATCAACAAAACATTAAAAGGTGAAATGGATAGAACAAAGAAAAGTGCAAAAACAGATTCAATCAAAAGAGTTGGAGGACAAAATTCTTTTTTTTTTAAATAAAGAAAAATATCCGCCATTTTTATTAAATCGAATCCAATAAACTTAAAGCCTCTTACCCTCACTCATTACCTAGCTTGAGCTTAAAACTAACCCTTATGGAGTTTATTTTGCATGAACTAGTTGATTTAGTAGGTTTAAAGTATCTTGAATAGTCAATAAAAACATGATTTGACTTGAAAACAATTGAAAATGATGTTTTTTTTTAAAAAAAAATTATTGAGACGATGATATATTAGATTGATCCATACTTTACAGCTTAACTTTCAACCCTAGATTATGAACTCTACTAAGTTTAAAATTTTTATTTAATAATATTATAGCAAAAATAGATGTTTGTGAAAATTGAGTGTTAACTAAATATCATGATATTTATTTAAGAATGCGATAATCTCATAAAAAATAATTTAATGACCAACTCAAAATTAACAAAGTATTGACTATTGAAATTAGTAGAATAAATCTGGAAGGTAGATTTAAAAAAATGAAAAAAAGAGTTTAAAATCATTTTTAATTTTTTTGAAAGGTTTCACTATTTATATAAATAAAGAATCACCATAATTTTCTCCACTTTTTTAGAGAGAGCAACTAGTTTATACTGCTTGTGTCTTCACCATGGAATGAATCCAGATTTTTTGGAACCTAAAAAAAATAATTTTTAGACCATTAGAAAACTTTTTGGCATTGTTACTAGACAGATACAGTAGTTTATACTAAAAAAACCCATCCCTTATTATTTGCTTAGCCTACGTTCTAAATTTATATTGCGTGACTTTTTTCTTACATATATTCTCTAGGTGGTTGTAAAGGGTGTAAAGAGAAAATAATTTAAATATAAAAAAACAAATGAGACTAAGATAATTTTATAAAAATAAAATAAAAAATAACCCAAATCAATCTAGATTAATCTAACAAGTCTATGATTCCATTCATAAGGGCCATAAAAACCTCGCAGAAATTAAATCACAATAAATAACAAAGTATAATTTTTAATGAATTTAATGTTAAAGAACAAAATTAAAACTATATATATATATATATATATATATATATATATATATATATATATATATATATAACTCGTATGAACTCATATATTAAGTAATAAGATCATAATAATCCAAAAAAATATATCAATTGAAAAAAAAGATTTTGTGTGTGTAAATCAGGAATCAGGATAACCCATTAAATTTATGACCAAAATTATATGGCTTAGATAATCTCATAAAAACTAAAATAAATCATAAAGTTAAACATAAAAAACAAATGTTGAATTATGAAACATAATCGGAAATAAAAAATAAAATTATTAAAATAAATAGTATTGTAAGATGAGACAGTAAAAACATCATATTGTTAATATTTTATTAATAATAATGTTCTCCACTTCTCTTAGGAGAGAGTGTGCGCGTCGCTGATATATATAGCTCGTGGGCTGGACAATGGCCCATCAGAGCACCAATATTTTGTATGGGCCAAAGACCAGCGTGAGACCCTTTCGTGGATTCGGACATAGAATTTGATCGTGGATTTGTGATATGATTTTGTGGCTGAACTGTGTGAAGATAATTTCATTACTGGAACACAAAAAACCCTAACTAGCTACTTCACATTTCACTATGATTAAAAAATTTTCACAGATAATAGATATTAAATACCGTTATTACATTCATATGTAGGAAACATATTTAAGGTTGAAAATCTTATATTTTGTGATTAGAATAATAAGATTTTATCTTCTTTTTTTTTGTCATAACAAGTCATCAAGGATCTATTTGAGAATATATTTTAAGTTCTTTTTCATAATATTTTTTGTTTATAAAATATATTAAAATGATATTTTTTTATATATATTTTTTTTAAATTATGACAAACAAACACTAAATCTTATTGTTTAAAACAATTTTTGTCGTGTAACCTTTTTTTTTTGGCAAGGAGTTTTTTTGTGGGACTTTAATTAAAAGAGAATTAACTACTAGAATATTTTAAAAAAAATATATATATATATATATAATAAAGTAATTAGAAGGATTAAAACCAGTGTTTATATACTTTTAATTTGGATTCATCAAACTAAAGTCATTCTACCTCCTCCTAGGAAATGTGATCAATTTGTTAGCCTGCTCTGCCATGTTTCTTTTATTTATTCAATAACTATTTTCATTTTGTCAGTTCCAATTATTGCATGCATCGTCCCTGTTCCTGTTCCTGTTCCTGTTCGAGGAGCATTTTTTTGCAGTCTCCCATGCAAAAAAACTGCTGATAATGTGACGGCAAAGGTGTTGTCGATATGTTAGCTTTTAGTGTTGAAAAGACCTTTGCACTCATATATATTTTATGCTTCTTTACCATGGCCCCTGATTGTTTTCTCGCCGCCTGTGCGCTGAAATTCATCGTATGATCCTTTTAGCGTCCAACCATATGATTTGTACGGTAAATATTGAATTTAAATTAGAATATATATTTTCTATAAAAATCTAAAATTAAAACAATTGCGATATTACTTGTTTATCTAAATTAATAGAATGAAGTTTCTTTGTATAAAAATATAATATCAGCAACATCAATTTTCCTCCCATCCATCCATCCATGTTTTCCATTTTAATTAAGGGTGTGTTTGGCATTGCTTTTGCTTTTGCGACTGTGGTTGAAAAAAAAAACAGTTTAAAAAAAAACGCTTTTAGTGTGTTGCAAAATAAGCAGTTAAGTGTTTGATTAAAACTGTGGTTGAGTTGGAGGTTGAAAAAAAAACAATTTTAGGTGTTTGGTTACCAAACTTTTCATATTGCTTTTAACTTGTGAATTTACTTTAAAGGGTGTATATATATATATATATATATATATAATTTTTTAAAATATTGTAAATTTAATAATTATAATAATATAATGTAATTAATAATTCATGAAAAAATAAATATTA
The DNA here is from genome assembly GCA_029030765.1 of Salix suchowensis. Taxonomy (NCBI): domain Eukaryota; kingdom Viridiplantae; phylum Streptophyta; class Magnoliopsida; order Malpighiales; family Salicaceae; genus Salix; species Salix suchowensis. The sequence continues at coordinate 7,199,773 of CM054980.1, forward strand.
TTTTTTATTCTCCCATCAAACTACTTGCAATTTCATCACGAATAGATATTTCCCTTCCATTAGGACTAATCTGTATCTACACATTTTTTTTTTAAAATATAAACAAGTGTCCCAAAGACCAATTAACTATTAATATAACTCTGTTGCAGTCCCATTTGTTTCATTCAAATCAAATTCGGTCCAATTGAATTGAATTAATTCAAACCAGCCCATTTGACTCATTTTTTTAGTCCGACAGGTTCAATTGAGCTTACTTTAGTCCAACAATTTGTCAAATTAATACAAATTAGTCCCTAGTTAATTCATGACTCAACTGTTCAAAATCCAGCTGAACATTTTTCAATCAATCATGTAGAAAATCCTAGCCAAAATTGATTAATTGCAATCAATCCTCCACAAATCAAGCCCAAATCTTTTCTTCAATTGATTTTCCAGAATTGCAGCTCCCTCTCCATTTAAACACCAGCTCAAATAAAAGATATGAGGAGAAGAACAAATTAGAAAATAAACACCCACACTATAACCCCGAAACAAACCAAAGTCAACATCTCCTTCGCCTTTTTCCTCCTCTGCCAGCTTGCCTTCCCAATCATAGCTCACTGCAATTTTTGTAGTCCCCATTCATATACCAACCCTCATTCTTCCTTCAACACCATCACTGCCCAGAAACTCAATTAACCCACAGAAAAACACCATGAACACCAGAAATCTACCTAAACCCATCACTAAAATACCACTGACTTTGGAGGAGATAGGATCTGTGGGCAGAGGAGAGAAAAGGGAGAGACGGGAGGAGAAGGGTGTGGAGAAGAAGAGAAGGTCGAAGGAGAAGGGTGTGGCCGTGACTTTGTGCAGACGAGAAGAATAGATGAAGAGAAGGAAGAAGGGTGTGGCTGTGGTTTGTGCAGACGGAGAAGAAAGATAAGGCTCGGATGAGAAGATAAGGTTTCAGAAAGGTAAAGATTTTTCAACGAATATATTTTAAGCAGATGGTTTTTAATCGCAGATCGTGATTTTACAAATCGGCAAAAAATAAGTATCAAAACTTCAAAAGGCTGCTTTTTTTCAAACGTCGTTTAGAAGAAAAAGTGTGCGTGGGACCCGCCTCTCAAACCCGTGTTTGGTTTGTACCAAACACCAAAATTGTGGTGCGATCTGGCAATCACAAATCGCACCACAATGCCAAACACGGACTAAGTATACTGCCATGGATGTTTTTTCCTTCCTATTACAAAGAAACTAAACCGTGTGAGGAATTAACTGTAGCTCCCCACACAAAGCACTGTGGATTTCCACAGTGCTTTTTTTATTTTTTTTATTACGTTTCATTTTTTCTTTCTTTTTTTGTTTATTTCTTTTAGTTGTTTTTTTCTTTTTTTTTCTAATTATTTTTTTTTTCATGAAATAATTTTTTTACTGGTTATATTCTTTTTCTTTTTCTATTTATATATAATTTTATTTGTTTTTTATAATCAAGGTGTTTGGGCTAACTTAAATACACCACAATTAATCCTTGGATCTAATTTTTTTTATAGTTTTTTTTTCATTATTTCTGATTATATTTTTTCCATGAAATATATTTTTTGCTGGTTATACTTTTTTTAATTTTTTTTTCTTTTTCCACTTCTATATTTTTTTTGTTTTTTATGATCGGGGTGTCCGGACTAGCTTAAGCGCACTATAGTTAATCCCCGGATCTAATTTTTTTTTTTATAACCAGGGTATCCAGACCAGCTTATGCGTACCACAACTAATCCTCGGACCTATTGTTTTTTGCTAAAGTGCTTTCCCGCTGATACTTTTTTTTCCTTTTTTTTTTCTTATACTTTTGTTTTGTTCACTTATACATTTTTTTTTTACAACCAGGGTCTACGGGCCAATTTAAGTACACCACGACTAATTTCTGGAACGAATTTGTTTTTAAAACATTATGGATTGTTACAGTGCTTTCACGTTTATTTTTTTTTAACTTATATATTTTTTTATAACAATGGTCTCTGAGCCAGCTTAAGCTTTTTTTTATTATTATTATTTTTTACTTGTATATTCTTTTTATAACCAGGATCTATGGGTCACCTTAAGCGCACCACGACTAATCTCCGGACCAAATTGTTTTTTGATAATCAGGGTGTTCAAGTCAGCTTGTGCGCATCACGACTAATCCATGTACCATTTTATTATTTTTTTAATTTTTGTTCCTTATATTTTTTTTATTCACTTATACATTTTTTTCCCTTATGCCCAGACCAAAAAAAAATTTATAAGTGGGGTCTCCGGGTCCGCTTAAGTACACCACGACTAATTCCTGAACCGATTTAAAAAAAAAAAAACAATATGGATAGTAAATAGTGTGTGGACAACACTGTAGCTCCCCACACATAGTATTGTTGATTGCAACAATACTTTTCCCGCTACAATGTTTTTTTCTCTGTTTTTTGCTTCTTCTTTTTTTGCCTTTTTTTCCTTATTATGTTTCTTTTTTTTTCTTATTATATTTTTTTCATTTTTTTCCCCAAAACATTTTTTTTGCCTGTTATACTTTTTTATTTTTTTTCTTTTTCCACTTATATTTTTTTATATATATAATTAGGGTGTCCAAGCTAGCTTAAGAGCACCACGATTAATCCCCAGATCTAATTTTTTTTGATGACCAGAGTGTCCATGCCAACTTATGCATACCACGACAATCCTTAGACCCACTTTTTTTTTTCTAAAGTGTTTTCTCGCTGATACATTTTTTCCTTTTTTTTTCCTTATACTTTTGTTTTGTTCACTTATATTTTTTTTTTATAACCGAGGTCTTCGGGTTAACTTAAGCACACCATGACTAATTCCTTAAGAGAATTTAAAAAAAAAAACATTATGGATTGTTACAGTTCTTTCACACTTATACTTTTTTTTTCTTTTTTTTTTTCACTTATATATTTTTTTCTATTACCAGGATCTCCAGGCAAGTTTAAGTGCACCACCGCCACTCCCCGGACCAAATTTGTTTTTTGATAATCAGAGTGTCCAAGCCAGCTTGGACGCACCACGACTAATCCCCGGACCAATTTATTATTTTTTTCCTTATAATTTTTTATGTTCACTTATATTATTTTTTTGTGACCGGGGTTTCCAATCTAGCTTAAGAGCACTACGACTAATTTTCGGACTGATTTAAAAAAAAAAAAAACAATATGGATTGCTACAGTGCTTTCATGCTTATATATATATTTTTTTCACTTATATATTTTTTTTATAACCGGTGTCTTTGGGCCAACTTAAGCTTTTTTTTCACTTAAGCGTACCATGACTAATCCTCGGACCCTTTTTTTATAATCGGGGTGTCCAGGTCAGCTAATGCGCACCACGAGTTGTATAAATACGTATATACCCCCTATAAGATAAAATCCAAGAATTGGTTATAGGGGTGTATTGATAATTTACCACTTTATAATTATATTTTCTGTCGGGTGTTGTGGGCACGACATCAATTTCAGAGCTCATGCACATTTCAGATGACGCGTGCGGCGTCGTAGAACTTTTTAAAATGTATATTAGTTTTTTATATATTTATTATTATTATGTAAAATGTGTTTAAAATAATGTCATGGTATCAAATGTATTTTTAATTTTTTTCATTTTTGTGCATCGTACAATAATCATAATACCTTCAAATAAAACAAAAACCAAGAATTGTTAGTGGGGTGTCTTAGTAATTTTACTTTTTTAGAAACTAAACTAAAAAATAAAAAAATAAAAACCAAAATACACAATAAAAAACTTATACTTATTAAAACTAGACAAAAAAAAAGTTAATTCCTACGGCGGAACGCGGGTTTATGGCTCGTTCAATCTATTCATCGTTCATGTGATGAACATGAAGGGGCTAGCTTTTTTTGCATGCTTGGTTCCCTTTTCTGGCTTGGATTTTATTGTCGAGAGGATCTGTGGGGGGCTGCAGTTTTCCGACGTCATTTCATGCCTTTCCCCCCACCTGTTTTTTTATCATTTTTTATGGTGATAATGCATCTTCTCCTACCCTACATATTTTTGCCACAATGATTTTCCAAGTGTTCATGCTCCTTTTCAAGAATTATACCGATCCTCCTTCTCTATCCAGAAACATACCATTCGATTCAGAATTTCCTTACTGCCTGTTAATCCCTTGAAGTTTGCCTCAGTTTTGATTTGAAAATAATAATTTTGATGTCAATAAATTTGATTTGATCGGTTTAATCGGTGGTTTTTGTGAAAATTTTGATTTTGATTTTTATAATGACTAGAGGATGTTTTAGAATTGAAAATAAAGTTATTGAGACTTTTAAAGACATTTTTTAGAGTATTTTTAAGTTGAAATAGGGTTTTGAGATCCAAGAACTTGGACATTGCTTTTTCAACCATAAAAAATGATAAGAGATTATGGCAATTTGCTATTTTTTTTTTATTTTTTAATGAGCATATAGCTTGTTGCACGCTCAATTCATGTTTTTTGCTGTTTTGTTTTTTAATTAAGCCTAACATTGCAATCCCATGCAAGTTTGGGCTTTTCTTATTAGAGGCTAAGGTGCTGTTTGATATGGTGTTTGTGCTAGAGATTTGAGAAAAAGCAAATAAATATAGTGTTTGACTAATTGTTAATTAGAGATTTTTGACATGAATCCCACATCAAATTTTGCTTCAAACTCTGGCGCAAGAAAAATAGTAATTTGCTGCTTTTCTTGCTTTTTGATACTGGAGGGCTGTTGGTCTTGCTTTTCACGTGCCAAGAGATTGATAGGAAGATTTTATAATTTATGATTGTTAACTTGGAAGTATTCTATAACTATATCATTAAAATGGAGTGGGATTAAGAAGGTTTGATTTATTGTTAGTTTTTTTAGTCTGTACCATGGAATTATTACTCAAGGAAATTATTTTTTTAAATTTATTAGAACAATATAAGGTTTGTATTTTTAGAAAACAAGGTTTAATTTCATGAACTGGTTCAAATATCTTTCAAAAAAATATATTTATAATGACCATTGAATTTTTTATATATATATATATATATATATATATATATTTAATTTTTGTTAATATCTTAAAATTTATTTTTTTTATATATATTCAAAAATATTTTTTTTTAAAGTAAAGCATATTTAAACTTTTTTTTTGTGTTTTCTCTCTCTCACTTTTTGTATACACATATATTTTATAATTTAACTATTCTTTTAAGTTTTTGATACAACCATCTAAAAAGTATAAAGACAACTTCAGTAGGGGTCTGTCTTTTTTCTTTTTCAAGAAGAAAAAGTGATTGTTAAAAATGCAAGAAATAATGATTAAAATGTCCTTACAATTTCTCTCTCTCTCTCTTTAGATTTATCATAACAAAGATAAAAAGTTTGGCAGTAAAATAAATAGTTATGTAGATGAGGAGTCATTTATTTAATATTTGGCTTTTTAAATTTATTTTTTATTTAGAAATGTATTAAAATAATATTTTTTTTTTATTTTTTAAAAAATATTTTTGAAATTAGTACATGAAAATATCTAAAAATATATATATTTTTTAATTTAAAATAAAAAATAATTTTTTTTATTGCAATACCAAACAAGACGATAAACAATGAACAAAATTTCCCCCCCTGATACCCCCACGTGGCTTCCCGTCAAACACTTTACAGTGCCCCAGAAATACAGCCTGCAAATCAGTAAAGGAGGAGCCCCATGTTCATGTTCATGTTCCTTCTCCTCCCTCTCTCTCTTCAAAATCACGCAGTCAAGAGTCAAGACCCTCACTCACTGATTGCACAAGCAAAAACATATCCTTAAAAAACCAGTCTCCTTCCTCATTCTCTCTCTGCAAGTTGCTACCTTGTCCCATTCTCACATCTAATCTTCACTTTCATTTTCAACTCCCCTTTACTCAACTACATTAGTAATAATCAATAATAAAAAAAAAAACTGAACGTCATTTGATTTTCACTATTTCTCTCTATTTAGATCTAACACTTTTAAAAGATTGAAACTTGACAAGAACCCATTTCATTTTTCTTTCTCAAATTTAAGAATCCCCCTCACCAAACACTCACTGGTCCTATAAATGCAATGCCGCTCGTTGTTAGATCTTAAAGGTTGAAGCTTTTAAGCGTCTGTGATGTAATTTGGGTATCGTTTTGTGTGGAGTGATAGTCTGGAGAGATGGGATCCAGTGGAAGCAAGGCATATTGTGGTAGTGCCTCAGCATCATCATCAAGTGGAAGGAAGGGAAGATCTAAAGAGAGGAGTAAGGTTTTTCAGTCTGCTTGTTTGGGTTCTTCCTGTGGATCTCGTGATAGTACCAGCGGTGACCATGTCTGTCCCTCCATCATTGTTCCATCTTCGGCTTCTTTGATTTTAGCTTTCAAAATTTTAATGCAGTTTAGTTCTTTTGTTCATTCACTCACTTATATGCACTTTTAATGGAAAATGTTTATTTTCTTTTCTTGAATTGTGGAAATTGTGCTAATGTATCCTTTCATAACTTGTTTTTATATGGCATCATCATCATCATCATCATGTTGCTAATCATTGATTCATAAGGATGTCGTGAGAGTTTCTTTGCTGTTTATGGGTTTTTGAAGGACTAAAGTTGTTTCACCCATGCTTTTTAGGTTTCTGATAATGGGAATAAAGAAAATTACGAAGGAAATGCTTCATCCGCTAACCAGAATGAAATAGACTCGGACGAGGTTAAAATTGAGTGTTATGGAACGGTTAAAGTTGAGCAATCTGATGAAATGCCTTGCATATCATCTAATGTTGAGCTTGATGAATGGAATCAAGCAAGTATCACGAATACTTCCTCAAGAACAGGTAGCAGCTCTGCTCGAGCTCCTCCTCCTACGCAGTCATTGACCTCTCCAAGTCGGTTTCTTTCTCGCTTTAGTTTTATTCCTGGTAATGTGAGCTTTAGGCTGAGCAGAGCAGTGAGTTTAGGGTCATCGAGGGCATATCCCATTCATTCTGCTAGTCTCAGAATGTTGAACAGTGAAGACGAGATTCTCCGTCATCCACAGTCTGCCAATGGTGCTGTTTATGGAAATGGAAATGAAACTCAACGGAGTAGTGACCTATTTGCCACATCCCTGGTTAATAGAACTGCTGCGCATTGTCATGAACATACACCTGCTAGTTTGCAGTTGCATAGTCGAACATCTGATCTCTTAGACAATATGCAAGAAAACCAGAATATTCTTCTCCATGCAGGAAGAGGTGGCGTTGGAACTAGAGTGGGTGTTGATGGAAACTTACATTCTCCTAGAACATTCAATGATGTGGATGGGGTTGGGACTAGACTTTCCGATAGGCGAATTGGAACACGAGAACCTGCTGATCGTAATGTTCGTTTTAGCCGAACCTTGAGTGTTGGAAGACTTCGTGATAGAGTTCTTCGTCGGTCATCACTATCTGACCTTACATATTGTCCTTTGCAACAAGAGAGAGAAATGAGAGATTCTAGCCATGGTAGCAGGAGACAGGCATTGGGTGGGGAGATGAGGGTTTCAGAATATGAAGGAAATGCTCTAACCTCTCCAACTTTACCTGGTTATCCTCCATCTGGGATGTCTAGCTCACTGTTTGGCATTCAAGATAATGAGGTGGAAACCTCTCGATCAAGAGAAGCCAGGTATCATGACTTGCTAGAACATAGATCAAATTTCCTTGAACGGAGGAGAAGAATACGATCTCAGGTATGTATGTTCCCTACACTTGGTAGTTATTGAAATTTCCACAGGACTTATTTTCATCTAATGAACACAGTGCACATGGCTTGTAATTTTTTATGTTGAACACTAGGTATTACATTTGTTGTTGAACAGCATGCGGTAAACTAGCGAATGCTTTCTATATGTAGAGCAGGCCATTTGATTGTCTTGTTTGGGATTGATTTAGGTCAATGCCATTCCTGTTGTTGCTTACAAAATTAAAATTTCCTGCAATCTTACCTGCTGTTGGAACTCTTTTCTCCTGAAAGCCAATAAAAGGAACCCATCTTTATTTGGGCTAAACCTCATGCCTCTTTCAGCCTTCTTCCTCTTTGTGCTTTCCACCTTCTTGGCGACTAAAATTACACAAATTACTCTCATTGTATATAATGGTTTAGGTTCGTGCTCTTCAGAGGTTGGGAAGCCGATTTGAAAACCTGTCTGGACATGAGAGGTCTTGTATTTTATCTGGACAACATAGAACAGGTCGCTGCACATGCCGTGTACGAGATGCCAACTTAAATGATGAAACAAGTGCCAGGGCTAGCATATCAAGAATTGTCATGTTAGCTGAAGCTCTATTTGAGGTAATTGGCTGTTAGCTTTGTCCTGTTTATCCTCCAGTTTCTGTCTTTGATTGTTTATACATTTTTTTTATATATATCTCTACAAGTTGAATCTCTTATGCACTTTAATCAGGTTCTGGATGAAATTCATCAGCAATCGGTTGTATTGTCCTCTCGGCCTTCTATTTCCTCGCTTGGATCTGTACCTGCACCAAATGAAATAGTGGAATTATTGCCTGTTAAATTATATGCCAAGTCCCAGAAACATCAGAATGAGGAGACAGCTCAGTAAGTAGTTGTGTCTACTAATCAAATTTCAGTGTATTAGATAGAGCGACTAAATTTTTCTTTGATTAATTCTTTGAGAGATTTTTGATGAATTGTTAGGATTGTTCTGTTTCTTTGAATTTATTTTTTCTGTCTAAAACCATCCATTATTCTTACCACAGCCTTTATGATGTCAGCTGATTGCATACTAAGATAGTAAACTGTGGTCAAATGCTTGAATAGAGCGTGGTCATCTATTACTTCCAACTTTCCTTTCCTTTCCTTTCCTTTTATTAGTTTTGTGTTAAAACTTTTTAATTTCCATTTTTGGAGGTGATTAAAGTTTGAGTTTGCCTTACCTGAAAAAAAGAAGAAGGGAAAAACACAAACAGATACAACAAGGTATATGTATGTGGTCACAAACACATATTTGCTCAAATAAATTATATTTCTAGGCTGTTGCCTGGCTTCTGATTTTACATCAAGGCCAATGTGGTTTGGTTTCTGTGTAGATGCATTTAAGGGCTGCAGTTGACAGTGAGGAGTTCTAGATATTATCTGAAGCCACAAACTTTAAGATAACTGCCTGAAACACCTAAATCTAGATAATTGCAATTTGGTTAACTGTTGGTGAAAGATTTTACAAAGACCGCGTCTGATCAGGTCTTTAAAATTCCAGCCAGGAACTAAGCCTGCCTTCACAAAATGAGAAATCTTATATTTACAACTAAGGGTTAGTATAATACCTCAGGAACCTCATCCCCTGATAGTAACTTAAATTGTTTCTCCTTCATGTGGTAACTTAAATTTCTATAATCTTCCTAATCAGCCTGCTGTCCTAGTAATTAACCACTGAAACTCCAGTTTCAATGTTGCCTATAATTGCCAATATTAAGTCTTTTGCACTCCAATAGGAACCCTACAATCAGAGTTGAATGTGCCGTTGAATAAATGCTTTGAAGGGGTACTTTATTTAGTATTATCCCTCCCTATGGCAACTCGTGGAGTTAGAAGGTTCATGGTTAGAAGGTTCACTGAGCAGTATTTCTTCCTTTTACACATTTTTGTTCATGTAATCTTGTTATTTGATAACCTTGTATGCGTTTCTTATCCAAGTCAATGAAGTATGATTGGAATTATAATATTGCAATTCTTGTCTCTTTATCATCATTGCCTTTTACTTATGCTCTCTTACCATTTAAATAACAGATGTTACATATGCCTTGTGGAATATGAGGAAGGAGACAGCATGCGAGTGCTGCCTTGCCATCACGAATTCCACAAAACATGTGTAGACAAGTGGCTTAAGGAGATTCACAGGTATTCTTTTTGAATCCTGAATTTGTAACTAGCCTATGAAAACATGCATGTCTAAAATAATTTCTTTTGCAGCGAAACTACATTTCACTTTTATCCCTGCGTAGAAGTTTTTAGGTAATCTAAATGACCGCAAAGTCTTGCTGAAAATTTTGAGATAAACAAATTTGTATCTGGTGTTTTATGTATGACCCTTTGGGTCACTGACTAGTGATATACTAATATAAGTTGATAGAACTGTCTGAAGGTTGCACATTGTTGACTAGAATGTCAAGCATGATTATCAGACTTGCTCCAAAACTTCAATTGTTGCAAGATCAGAGCAACTGTTCAGAACTCCCAGTGTATGTTCTCGTGGGATCCATGTCTATTATAAGTGGGTTCCAAATGATCTAAGAGAGGCTGTACATGCACCGGAAGTACTATATAACTCCTCATATCATAAGGCTTATCAAAACTGTTTCTTTGATCTTGCTCTTGTAGGATCAAAAGAAATCTTAAAATGGATCTGGGCTTTTGTTTTTTTTGGATGCTGTCAGTTCTCTTTGTATCTCTCAAATATGCGGCAATAGACTTTTTGTTGGTATTTATTTATAACAACCTTGAGGTTGGCCTGATTGTTTTCGTTGCTGGATTAGTGTTTTTTTTTTCCTTAAATTTTTTTTATGGCTTGCATGACTTGTATAATTGAGCAAAAACTGTAAAACCTTGGAGTTTCTTGATAAAGTGACAGCATCAGATCATAAAAGTCCCAATTTTTAACCACTCGTTGTCCCCATGAGAACATTATCATCCAAATTCAATGCTTTGCAAATTAGCTGCCGGTATAATGTCAGATTGCTCTTCCATTTGACTTTTAATGCTATTTTGGTGGTCCAATCAATAACTTCTACAGGTGCTATCACCGTTTTTAGTGTTTGTCTAACTTGATAATGGTTTTGCAGGGTCTGTCCACTTTGTCGTGGCGATATTTGTAGATCTGATTCATTGCCTGCAGAGAACTAAGGCGACCAGTTTACAAGCAGCAACTTGATGATATTCACCCAGTTCTCCAGCATGACAAGAGACTCAAAAGTTAAGCACATTTCTACCCGTACAGGTGATCTTTCAATGATTTCAGTGGAAGATGATTGCATCAAAGTGTGGTAGAAATGGACCGAACTACTTGCACTGGCAATCTCTATGGTCAAAACCGTGGTTTGCAGTTGGGTCAGCCGTATGTGGGGTGGAATTTTCGTTCATTCCATTTTTTTCATCTGGCCAAGAAATTTAAATGATATATTCACCAAAAAAGCCCATTTATCATACTAAAAATCGTTCGTGTTTAATATCAGTCCATTTTTTATTGGTGCTTATTCTCACAGGGACCCAACATGTAACGAATTCGCTTGCTCTCTACCTTCTATTCCATTTCCTGAAGTGATATAAATCTTGTGGATACCAGTATTTGATTCAATCAGATATCTTCTGCGTGAACAACTTGGAGCCACGTCTAGGACATGCAACCACGCGAAATGGATTGCTGGCAACGTAATGGCACCATGAGAACACTACGGCTTTTTCGACAGACTGTCTTGAGCTCTGCCAGGACACCGTAACAAGGCTTAACCACGCAATAAAAAATTGTGGTCAATCTGCCAATCTAGATGCACAAACATGGCTCAAAGCAGCCCTAGCATATCTTGAGACCTGTAGGACTAGTTGTACCGAGCTTGATGCCAGAGAGTATAGACCTCTCCTGTCCAACAATGTTAACAAAGTTACACTGAAGAAGACAACACCCCGTATAAATTCGTCGAAAGAAATTAGAGGTAATAATAATGTTTGATCTGCTTCACTGACGGCCAATCCTGTGGTGGCTAAAGATGGCTCTGAACACTTTTAAGAAAACTAAAAAGGCAGTGAATGTTGCATCAAAAAGAAAGGAAACAGACGAAAGGTTTGTGATTTATGTTAAAGCAGGAACTTGCAAGGAAAAAGTTGTCACAGGACACAAGGGAAAGAATATTACAATGGCTGGTGATGGAATTGGGAAGACTATTGCGACAGGAAGCGACAGCAAAAATGGAGGCTATACCACCTTCAAGTCAGCAACTTTCGGTATGTAATTCTTGATTTTCGAAAAATGATTTGGTGATGAATTTATTTGTCGCCAAGTTTCTATTGCTGTTGCTCTTTGTCTGGCGATATTGCTCTTTGATTGCCATGTGCCCAATATGTCTATAAAGTATAAACCCCCGGTACGATTATAAATAATAATAATAATAATAATAATAATATAAAAGCAAAGGAAGTTTCGTAGTATTTGGCAGAGAGAACAAGATAGTGAAACTGGAGTGGTTATTGTCTGCTTCCCCAACCCTAACTTCAACTATATAAACTTAGCTAAGAAGAAAAATTCTGTTCTGCTTAAACTATTTCGGAAACAGCAGCAGGTCTTGGATGCTGTCATTCTACCACCATGCTTAAAACATAAACATGTATTGTGGCACTGGATTCCGATGACCAGAAACCTTTGTCATAGTGTGCACGACTTGCCGGAAAGCAGTTGAGGAGGTATATTATCGCCGCAGGTGAAAAAATAACCACCGTTAAAGAAAGAAAGAAACAGCTTATATCCTGAAACCTTAAATTCAGGGAGCTACAGTGTCCAACGAGGCAGACCCTTCGGGAATGGGGGGGACAGAGGAGAGCCACACAAGGTTGTCTACAACTTTCTATTCTCCTGCACCCTTGTTTCTGTAGCCCCACGTCCTCTCCCTCGATTAAATCCAAGATAATGGAGACAAAAGGCAGTGCTGGTGGGGCTCTTGATCTGGGTTTTCGTTTCAATTTTTGTGGGGTAGCAATAGTGACACTGCCATTATTGTAGCAGGAGCCAGGGATAAGGCAACCTCCGAAGAACAGCCAGTAAAAAAAGACAGAAAAAAGAGCAACCTATTCACGAGTATTCCTAAAAGATCTTGACTAGATGAATTTAACTATACCCCATGACTCGCTTGTTTCTTACGATGATATAGCGTACTTGAGCCATCGTTAATAAGATGTTTTTAGATTGATTTCAAGAAACATTGATGTATTTTCCATGCTTGTGAATTCTGTTCCGTTACGGCTGAAACGTTTCGTGTCGTTAAATAAAATAGAGATAAAACAATATTGTTTTCGTCTCGGTTTTAATTCCAGCTTGTTCCAGAAATTCCGGCCGGAACGTCTCGGTACTATTTCGGGTGTGCCGTTCCGGCTTTAAAATCCTCTTTATTTTGATTAACTTATGATTTTTTTTTCTAATTTTGAGATTATATTTGTTTGACTTTGTGTTTATATTATATAATTTAAAGTTAATTTATCTTGAATTTTAATTATGTTTGTTAAATTAATATTTTAATTTTTTTTATATATAATTAATTATATATGAATAATACAACCCTGAAACGATACGCCGAAACGCTCCGAAACCGGAATGTTTAGTTCCAATAAAAAAACCGGAACGAAATCGGAATGATATTGATAACCTTGATATTTTCATATTTATTGAATACATATTTTTTAAAATGTGAAATATTCTGAAAAGTAAAAAGGAGTTTACTCACCGGGGACATTTTTAAAAACAAAAACAAGTAGAGTAGAAGTGGGCTGCGAGCGAGCGGCATGCAATGATGGGCAGAGAGCGGCTACGGATGCGACAAGAGAGAGACACATCCCTCGCTACCGGCGCTTTTCTTGGCGCTGCAGTGCGGGGGAGCCATGCAGGCAATATTGCCATCTCTTCATAATTTGTAGGCGTCTTCAATCCCGTCAATTTGAAATTTAAATTGCGACATGATCCATCATCAAAAGGCATCGCATCATTTTTATAGTAAAATGAAGATGAAGCTAACAAAAGTCGCCAAGATTAAATGCATGCCGAGTATATATTATCGGTCCAAATTTCAAGATATTTTTTTTACCGTTATATATTATACTATATGATTTTTAAAATTCTTAGCTTGCCAGCAAGATGGATCGGCAACGTAGCTGCCGATAAACTACAAGTTTATTATCGATAAACTTGGTTGGAATAGAATTTATAAGAATCAAACGGCATTATTATAATATAGATGGACATGATGATACATAAAAAATAACATAAGAAAAAAAAGAGTATAAACAATATATATTTTTTACAAAATATACTCACCATATAAAAACTCTAATTAAAAAAAACATTATGAGGTATATCATGAAAGGGAAAAGAATCACAATGAATGATTATTTCTAAATTAAATAGAGAAAAATGAAATTTAAATATTTGATTTCCTAAACTAAATATAAAATGCAAGAGAAAATGTTTTTTTCTTCAAAATTAAATACAAATAAAGTTAATTAAAAAAACAAATAATTTCCCTACAAACCAAATCAAATCTTTCCTTAACACATAGCTTAATGTCAGTTACTGTTGCTGTTGTGGAAATCAGGGGTTGCAGTCGTAGCAAATGACAATCTGCAGGTCCCACTTATCTCTTGTACGGTTTGGATGAAAAGTTCAATCAATCAATGAAGGACGCGTCTGGTCAGTGGAGGAAGGTGAGGAGCTGCCTGGCTGCAGTGCACACAGCAAATGTAAAGTCGTCCTTTCTCTCTCTTGTTCTGCCATTAAATAAATGCTTCAGGCTCCATTGATCTTTACCATTTCCTCTCTCTACAAGAGAATCCTGCCCTGGTTTTGAAGTCAAGAGTCACACTGATACACTGATAGCTGCAGACCCTACTGTTTTGGATTGGATTCTTATAAATACTAGTGTGTGCCTTCTTCACATGTAATAAATGCGCAACATCCTTGGCGGGTTCATATTTCAGGTGAAGTTACTCTCGTATTACTGTAATGCTGCTCATATTTTCAAGAAATAAGCCTCCCGTTGAACAAGTTTTGAAGATTTGATTCTAGCTACTCTCCTCCACCATAATATTGCTCTTGAAAGCTTCACGGAGGTACGTTTCTCTACCAACCCTTCACTTCTCTTTCATTTTCTCCTTCTCAAAGCCATTAGTTTTTGTCGAACCTACAAATTTTAAGATTTTTTTTTTTAAATCCTTTTATGTTTCTTCCTCTTTCTGTATTCTGTGGTGGCTTCTTCTCTTCTTGTTTCATCTAAGGCAACACTTGGTTTGCAATCTGGAATTTTGAAGGACACCTTTTTTGCTCTTCTCTGGAGCTGCTGGTTTAATATGTAAAAAGTGCTTCCCAGATGGTAATTTGAAGATTTGAACTGAATCTTGATTTGGGTCTGGATTTGGTTTTGGGTCTTTCGGTCTAAGAGGTTTGCTATGCCAATATAGACTTTTGGTTCACTTTCTGTTTAAGATGCTCTGGTAACAGTGCAAGGAATCTATCTTCAGTCATACATGGCAGTTTGTCTTATTTTCTTCGACCTTTTGACTGCCAAACCAAGAAAGCTTTACATAATCATCACTACTTTACTCTTCAAGCTCTGTTGCATCCAGGATTCATTTAAAAGTTTCAACTTTTTATTTTTCTCTCTTTCCTTTTTTCTTAAGATCCTGACCGTCCATTTTACTTTTCTAGCTAACAGTCTAAACACAACAACTGGGGCTTTTTTTTTTGTTTTTTGAAATACAAAGGAAGAAGAGAAAAAAGAAGAGATCTTTAAATTCAAAACTGTTTTAGAAATTACAATGCCAAAAGGCATTCTAATCAAAAGCTGTCCGAGAAAAGAAAAGAGTTTATATATGTATAAGCATGTAAGAACATCACTCATGCTATAAACATAAATGATAATTATATTAATTAGCATTTTCTCAAGAAATGCTATTTATACTTGCATTTCCCATCTCCCTAAGTTTTTAATAAATCATTATCTAATCTAGTCTACGCATTGTAAAAATCGGCACCTTTTGTTTATTTATTTATTGGTGAATGAAGTGGGTCATCAAGCCCACTAAACACAATCACTTCTCTTGAGTTCAAATGTTTGTGAAAATGTTACAGTATTGTATTTGTTCTTTATTGATGTAGGAGTAGGGCCTTGTTTGAAGCCTTTTGGATTGTGTCCTTGATCATCTTGAGCACTTTTAAAAGGGTAGTTATTTTTGCATCCCGGCCGGCCAGCCAGCCAGAAAGGAAAGTTCAGTTTTATCCATAGGGATAAAAGAGAGAGAAGAAAAGAAACTTATAGCAAGAAGAAATGATGATCTTGAGAAGAAGGCTCGCTTGCTGCACTAGGGACAGGGAGATTAGCCTCGACTTTGATAAACAAGAGAGTAAGATTTATTTCTTTTTTCAGTAGTATTTTTAGTTGGTAACACTTGAAGTACTTAAAAATTTGATTGATTGTCTTACTACTAATTAATTAGATCTCCCCTGGTGTGTGCACTTAAGTTTCTTTTTATTCAAATCATGATGAACTTTAAGCTTAGTTAGCTTCCAATTTTGTTTGTTATGTACGTTTGTGACATTACCCACCACATGGAAAGAAATATTTGAAAATAAAACAAGATCAATCAATAGGGCGTAGGGACCAGACTTAAAGAACACGTTTCACGTTTTAGCTTGATGAATCTGTCAATGAGGCTGCTTATTTTGTTTCCTTTTAATGGCTACAGTTTACTTTTTGGGTCTTATTGTAGTCGAGGATGGTGGGTTTAAAATTTAAAATAAAGAGCTAGGGTTTTTACCAGAAATGAGGGGGTCCCATAAGGTAGCAGACAATGGAAACTGTGTAGCAGACCCCGCGAGTCCTTTTAAGTTTGATAGATCGATCGATGGCTTTCTACATGCATCAATGGTGTTTCTATTTAATTTTGAGCAGAATATTTATGATGCCTTTAGAAGAGAAGCAATGCCCTTGTCCATCAGTTAGCAGCCGATAACACGGTATACACATTTCAAAAATTTTTGTTTTTGACCATCACTATTATATTCTACAGCTGATTTTTTCCTTTTTAATGTTTAATGTCACTAGAAAAAGAAACATAATATATGTACCAAGAGATGGCATATGGGGTGGTGGGGTTATCCCATAATTTGTGGTTAAAGTGGGACCGATTAAATGGTCCATATCATGTGCAAAATCACATGGAGGATTTTATCTCATAATTTGAACTTTTAGGGTTTGTGTTCTTAACCTTTCTTGGGATGTCAAAGAAGGTTTCAGAATATTGGTTTTAAAGTACACAATAATCATAGATATTATAAAAAAGTGGGGAAGTGAGATATCACTCTATGCCTCTATGGGACTGGCTCAAAAACCAAATGTGCTGCTGCATATTATTACTAGTATTACTACTTTGATTGATAAAAATAATGGACTGTTAATAGGATACTCTTATATGTGATTAGGGCTGCCATACCCATTGAGGGAGACAATTAAGTGACTTAGTGGGGGACACACTAATGTCCTTGTCTACTAGTCTGCATCACTTTCCTTCCTTAAAAAAATGGTTCAAGTTCTACTTGAATCTGCATCCACATGGGAATCCACTCTGTTTTTGTTTTTCCTTGGTTTTGAATATTTGTATGCTTGAATACATGTACATTCATGCGTCTTATGGTAACATGGTATATTTTTGGATCTCCTGAGAACCCATACCATCCACCAATCCTCTGTATTTTGGTCTACACCAGACTAGTAGCTATCAAGAGCATGTCCTCTTATTCTTGATTTTTTTGTTGAAAGAACAGTATTTGGTATTGAGTGCAGCTAACAGTCATAAAATATGGTTAGAAGTTAAGCCCTTTGAATTATGCGAAAATAAAAATGGAAAGAGACTTGACTTTGTTTAAAGCCTGATAAACAAACATGTCACCATTATTTATTGACGCCTTATTTGGATTCTAGTTCTACTATGCATTGTGAAATGATCGAATTTTGATCTTAAGATTAATCTTGTAAATGAAATTTACCCGTGCTAAAATTTCTGGGCATTATCTATGTTGATTACATATTTGGACGTATAGAAAATACCACAATGAGGCTTGTGCAATTTTTCTTCTTCTATAAAGTAGTAAATGCTGGCATGCTTGTTGAAACTCTAACATTAATGTTATCCTTTGAACCAAGGAATTCATATTTCAACAAGAGTTTACCTTGTTTGAATTATTAGCTGCTGGGTGCATTATTACCATGTCCAAAACTAACAAGCTTTTTCTACCCACCAAAAGTGTTGATCTTTTCGAATGCTTCGCTGCAGTTCTATGCTTTTCTTAATTGATCCATACATTTAAATGGAAAAACTATTTTGTAAAATGTATTTCAGGGATAATGACATATGATGGCCTTGAGAGTTGCATTATAAACAACCAGTCTTATGAAAACGAAAGTGGGACAAGTAGAGGAGAGGGTTGTGTAAGTGACTCCTTTGATGATGATGGTTGTTCAAGCAGTTCTTCCAGCAAAGATGTTTATGGATCATTTTCATCTAAATGGTTGACAATGAAGAAGGACGAACATGGTTTGAATGATTGGGACCTCTCTGGAAGCCCTCAACACCTTTATGATAAAGAGAAACCATGTTACTCCATTCAATATTCAGATGTGGAGACAATGAAAGAAAAATTTGCAAAGCTGTTACTAGGTGAAGATATCACAGGAGGGCGTAGTGGCCTCAGCACAGCATTGGCATTATCTAATGCAATAACAAATCTTGCAGGTATAATATATCTCCTTTTGTTCAACCATGAGCTAGTTATGCTTTGCTTGCTTTCGGTAATCCTTATCATTTTATGATTTCTTTTTCACATGATCCTGTTTCTCTGGGACCAGCTAATGTTTAAGCATGTCATCTCTCCGTGTTACAATTGTGATTGGCTAATGTACTTTTTTGGGAAAAAAAGGAGTTATGTTTACGTTGGGGAGATATTTATAGAAAAGTTGCGGATTAAAATGGGTCAAATTTTGAATCCATACTGATTTAAGTACTCAAATCAGTTTAAAAAAAGCAATAATGCTGTTTTATGTAAACATGAAGTGTAGATGGATACAATCTTAAGTTCTAGCACTAAAATTCACTTAATGATACGAGATGAATTGATAATGTGCAGAACTAGATGCATGACTCACAAGTATTCACTTCAGAGTCTGATTTAAATCTCTCTTTTGTGGCGGAATAATATTTGGTTGAACTTAATTGGATTTTGACTTTTGCTGAACTTTTGCAATCCTTGGATTATGCTTTGTGCATCATCCCTTTTTTCATTAATTAAACCTTTAAATGTATTGTAGCCACGGTTTTCGGGGAGCTATGGAAATTGGAGCCATTGCCTGAAGAAAGAAAGGCCAAATGGCAAAGAGAAATGGACTGGTTGCTTTCTCCTACAAACTACATGGTTGAGTTGGTGCCTGCTAAGCAAAATTGCGCCAATGGACGGATTCTAGAGGTACTCTGTCATTTTGGAACTTTGAAGAATAAAATAATGTTTTTTTAATTATCTGGTGAGATATATAATCATCCTTTAATATTGAAGCAGATAATGACACCAAAAGCCCGTGCAGACATCCATGTGAATCTTCCTGCACTTCAAAAGTTGGACTCTATGCTTATTGTAGGTGATCCCTTCATTCCTAATATTAAGATTCATTTGCAGAGTGAATATTCATGCTAGCTGCATTGAATTATCAATTTCTGACAGGACACACTAGATGCAATGGTGAATACTGAGTTTTGGTACTCAGAAGTAGGCAGCCGAGCAGAAGGAAGAACCAAGAGCTCTAAGCAGAGCAAGAGGTGGTGGCTCCCATTGCCACAAGTACCAACAACTGGGCTTTCTGACCAAGGAAGAAAGAAATTGCTCAATCAGAGCAAGGTGGTGTATCAAGTATTCAAGGCTGCCAAATCTGTCAATGAAAATATTTTGCTTGAAATGCCTGTGCCAGCTATTATCAAGGATGCACTAACAAAGGTAAGATTGGTCTCTATTTCATAATAAGTGAAATTTAAGTTTAGAAGAAACCTACGGTTGGTGTAAAATGAAAAGAGATCCTATCCAAATTTAATTTCAGCTCATTTTAGCAGTAGAAAACCCGCTATTGTCAGTCTCGTCATCAAATCTACCTATCAAGGCTTGTTATTTTTGGTCTTTGGATCATGCTATGAATGGCTTAGAAACATGAAATAAAAGGAAACATGAACATGTTCGTGTGGGAATTCTGTTTTGAGCTAGGCAACCTTTGACACATACCTTGTTCAGGCATAGTTCAGGTTTTCCACTGTGACTGATGAATTTGACAATACAATGGCAAACGGGCGAGTTTGAGATTTAATTTTTGAGTGCTGCGATCCTTGCTGTATTTCCTATAGCTTCTGCTGTCTTTCTTACAGTCTGGAAAGGCAAACCTTGGTGAGGAACTGTACAAGGTGCTGACTGCAGATTCAAACACAGCTGCGGAAATGCTAAATTCTCTTAATTTAAAATCAGAACACAGTGCTCTTGATGCTATTAACAAGTTGGAAGCTGCCATATTTGCATGGAAAGAGAGAGTTACTGCACAAGCCAGTGGTAGATCACCTGTTCGAACATCATGGTCCTTTGTCAAGGACTCAATGTCAGAGTTTGACAAGATGGAGTCGCTGTTGGACAGTGCGGAATCCCTTGTACAGCTGCTAAAGAGCAGATATCCAAACCTTCCCCAAACATTTCTTGATTCTACAAAAGTCCAATATGGCAAGGTGAGCTCCATTTTAGATCTTTTGATTGGAAAATTTTCTATTTGGCTGGAAAAACAAGTACGATTGTGGTTGCTGTTTCTGTAGGACGTGGGACATGCAATCTTGGAAGCATATTCACGGGTTCTCGGAAACGTGGCATTCAGCATTCTGTCTAGGATAGCAGACATCATGCAAGAAGATTCGTTGACAAATCCCAGTTTCTCCGGCGGCCACATGTTGCTTTCCAGGAGGAGTAAATTCATCAGGGTATTTGGAGACTCCAGTTCACGCGCTCCATCTCCGGCACTCACTCATCGATGAGATGAATAAGGTGGATGGAAAGTGCCGCGAATCCAATGCTAGTCGTATTTCTGACCAGGAACTCTCTTACAGCGAAGCCAGAACAAGCTCGGTAATGTGCAACACCAAGTCGAAGTCGAGTATGGTGCATTGGCGGAGATGCTTGTAGAAGTCTGTCCCCTGCAAATTCTCCATTAACAGAAAGAAGCCGTGGTATTTAAATTCAGGCATTTGTAAATGGTTTTACCAGCTACAATGTTCACTGAGATCGTATGAAAGATGCTTGGTTCTGCCTGATGTATTAAAATCATTTAAGTATATGAAGGAAATCAATCAAATATTGGTTTGGCCAATCTGAATTAGTATGAAAAAGAATGCAGCATATTACACGGATGATCGCAACAATTTACTTCTACCTAAATTGATCAATCTTCTTTTATGGTTCTTCTGACTTTTCTAGGATTTATATATATATATAACAAGAAAGAAAATTAACTTAAGAGAACAATGCAATTTCTACTTATAATTATATATCCTCATGAAATAATAATAATAATAAGTCTTATTTTTAAAAGACTTTTCTAAGTGGTCTCTCATGAGAATTTTATTATAGGATCCATTCCATTTATGGTTGATGCTATTCATTTCAAATAACTTATTTTCATAAAGAATATCATTATTTAATTATAAAAAAACACCACAATACATGAATCTTAAAAGCAAAAACTAAAATACTGAAAAAAAATGGAGAGCATTCAGCCCAAGCCCATCATAAATCATTCAGGCCAACTGTGGACCAGCAGTTGCCCTTTCCTATGTCACTTAGGAGTTATTGGCATCAGTTGATGAAAGGCCTTGTGATAAAGTCTATCTAAAAGAAGGGTGCAGCATTATGGATATGAATTCTTTGTTGTGGAGTACGTCCATGGTTGCCTCGGTGCCAACATTGGCGTCGTGTCATACTCATTTCTGAGGAGTTATTTTATGGATATATTATTATTTATTAATAAAAAAAAACATATGTTCTTGTAAGAAAAAAAAATCTCAATTAATAGTACTATACTTGATAGAATCTCAATTAAAAATACTAAAAAATTCAGCAAAAATCTCAATTTGAAAGAATGTGATTGAAAAGAAATAAAACCCCTTTATCAAAATAAATAATAATACTAAAAAAAGAGGGAGGCAATAGCGCGAAACAGTAAAACCGGGTTCTTTTTGCATCGGTTATGTAATTGGTGAAGGTTGTACAATATTTGAAAGTTCAGAGAATTAAAAATGGGATTCATGGCAATGTCGACTCTTGAGGAGAAGTTTTCCCCGTCTGGTATCATTAAAATTTATCCGGTCGTAACTGTTTAGAAATCTACGTAGATCATGGATGAGCAATGGTTGTTTTCTCAATATTTGATGGTGGTCAAAGTCCAGTCTTTAAAAAACAGGGAGATACTACAAACAAGAACAAAAAAAAAGGAGATCATGACAAAGTTTCATTGGATTTTCAGGGAAACTCTAATGGAAAGGGGAAATTAAATTTTGGCAAGCAAACATATCCAATCTCACTTTAGCACATATAATCTTAATTAAACATCACATAAGATGGTGATATTCACTTTTCTTCCAAGAGTTTGTTGATGACCAATACATTGTTGCATAGTTGGCGGAACATTGCATTTCTCGACACCAAAATTTCACTGCCAGAACTTTCCTTGAACCCGTTCTCACATGATTGTGCAGCAGCAATTCCTGCTTTCACCGAAGCGCGAACGTCTTTGGTGCCGTCCTCTAACAACTCAGACGACGCATCGCCTAGTTGCTGGACGGCATCCAAGTATTGGTCGGAGCAGTCGGAGAGGGCCTGGTCAACGACAGGGTCCAAAGTCTTGTTAAGAAGCAGAGTCTTGATGTACTGCGATGTCTCTGCTGCTTTTGAAGATGCAAGGGTTAGTGCGATTATGCCGAGCTGTTTCAAATCGGCTTGTTTGCTATCAGGGTTCGATTCAAATATTTCAACACAACTGTTCTTGTTATGGGAGCGCGCGCATACCTTCTCGATTAGATTGGTGTCTGCACTGGCAACAGATGCGTGGAGAGAAAGGGTGAGGCTGAGGGTTAAAGATAACAGGGCAAAACTTGTGATGGGCTTCATTTTCTTTCCTCAGTTTTTTTCAAGGGGGTGCTTTCGTGCTTTTAAATTAAGAAAGATGAGGGTAATTTTTGTTTCAAAGATTGTTCGTCGAACAGCTATTATGTACTGGTATTTTATTGTCTGCTAATACTTGACAGTAAAAAGAGATTCAACAAGGACCACCAACGGAAGAAACAAATGCGCCTAACCACTACTTAAATATAGTTCTTCTCAAGAATCTAATCCATGATTGTGGGCGAATTCTATTTCTAGCTCCTGCTTCGATGTCAGTTTTGCATGCAACTCCGACAATCTAGAGCTTGAATCGCCCTAGGGCTTGGAATGTTTGACTTCTGTGGCATTTCTGCAGCACTATAATCCGCCAAACACTTGTTTTACAGATTGCCCGCAAGATAAAACTAAGCAATGTACATGCGAATTTTCATATGTCACACAGCCCAGTAACTCTAGTCATATGTTGTTTCTTCCAAAACAACCTATTATGGTGGCAAGCCTCCTACTTTAGTCTACCAAGCATAAGATTTTGCTCAATTTTAAAATGATTAAGAAATCACCCAAATAGAAAACATTCATCTGTTAAGGGTTCGAACAAAGTGCTTGAGACAGAAAAGCAGACATGCGTCAGTCTTGAAGAAAAATCAATGAACACCGGGTGAATATCTGTTTTATAGCATCATCGTTATTCACAGCCATATGTGCTTCCAAAATCTCGCCTTAAAAAGAAAGATCAATAACCTCAAAAACATATCTCAAGACATGTTTCTAAACGATATTCATGATCCATTCAAGTTACTGTACCAGGAAAATACATGATAGAATTATTTCTGCCACAAAGTTTAAAACTTTTTTTTAAAAAAATTATATAAGAAAATCGAAAACATAAGAGAGGAGAAAGAGGGCAAAAGAAAAGAAAGTTAAAAAGAACTCACAGCGGTGGGAAACAGAGAAAGGAGCTGCTCATGTATGTTAGAGTATAGAAGAAGATTCTAGAATAATGTAATGTGTATAAATAGAGAAGTGCACACACAACAATTGTATGGAAAACAGAATATCAATACAACAATTTTAAATTTCAGTTTCCCTCTCTTTTCTCTCTTCTCCCTCTTCCCTTCTCTAAACTAATTCATCTTTCTCTTTCAATTATCTGCAAATTCTCTCAATCCTAACATGGTATCAGAGCTTAAATGATCCAATTCTTTGCTTCCGCAATCCAATCCTAATGCATTATTCAAAAAAAAAAAAAAAAAAAAAATCTCGGTTGAATCTGTTTCTTCTGTTCTAGATTCAAAACTCAGAGAGCAGCAAGTAGCATAAGTGAGAAGACGAGCTCGTTAAGCAGCAGGAGAAGCTGGTTAGATGCATCAATATTTCTGCCGCTTGCTTCAACAAGAGATTCATACCTGCCTTTTCGAATTCATTTCTGCCAGTCTCCAGCCGATGCTCTGTTTTTCCTTCAATCTCTAGCTCTGGTTGAAGAGTTATTTTTTTTTGGCTGATTTCAGAATCGACGGTCCTTATTCATCAAACTTCCTCTTCTTTGCACTCTCATCGTTTGAACGCCATGATTGGAGGAGGAGATCAGCACTCCTGCCAGTTTAGCTCCTTCCTGTCTGCTCGATGAGCGGTTTGTTATGCTCTTTGCTTTCTAGAAGGCGCCAGAGACGTGAAGTAGGGCTGTTATTGTGGTGTCGTTTTGTGATTAACAAATGCAAGATGATGTGAAGAAATCTGAAAAAAAAAAAAAGAAAAAAAGAAGGCTGAGGTGGCTGCTGTCAACGGAAATGATCTGCACAGTCACCAGTGAATCATCCTTCTCCGTCGTTGATGGAGTCAGGTTATTGCACAGATCAAGCTCTCGATCACCGGAAACAGAAGAGGCCGCAACTGCTAGAATAAACTGAGCATTAATTGAAATTTCAGAAGAATGAAGCATTGGATTAGCATCATAATTGCTGCTTCTCAAAGCATCAGTCAAAGATCTCATCTGCTCTTGGGGCTACTGCCGTGATTTCTTCACTCAGACCTTCAGCGGCTGTTGGATTCTTCGTGGTGACAGCTGAAGCCGTGCAAGGTGGAGCTGGAACAGGGGAAGAATAAATCGATTTGGCAGAGAAGAGAGACGCGCTTGAGGTGGCTGCTGAGAGAGAAAGAAGTAGAAACCCTAGGCTTTGTGTGTGTCGTTTGTATGTTGTCGTCTGTGTGCTGTGCCATTTTATGTGTTCATGCTGCCGTTTAAATGAAAGAAAAAAAAAGAATAAATTAAAAAAAAAAAAAAAGAGATTAAGAAAAACTTAATCCAATGAAGAAGAAGAAGAAGAAGAAGAATAACAACATGAATTCTTACACAGATTAAGAAATTCATCGGCAAAAACTTCAGAAAAGCTGAAGAAGCCAAATGAAATCCTTCTGAAAAACTGAAGTAGATAAATGAAATTCAAACCCATTCTATCACCTCTCTTACCTCCTATTTTTTTTTTTCTCATCCCTTTCTTCTCAAAGTCTCACAGAGACAAATGAAATTCTGGTTAAGAAATAGACCAATGAAATTCCTTCTCTTCTCTCGTTTATATACTGTTTGTTAAAAGAATTAAGTACTCTTGTATTTCATTTTCATTGTTCCAATCTCATGCTTGGTTTATAAAAGCATGAGATTGAGGGGGGATGTTAGAGTATAGAAGAAGATTCTAGAATAATGTAATGTGTATAAATAGAGAAGTGCACACACAACAATTGTATGGAAAACAGAATATCAATACAACAATTTTAAATTTCAGTTTCCCTCTCTTTTATCTCTTCTCCCTCTTCCCTTCTCTAAACTAATTCATCTTTCTCTTTCAATTATCTGCAAATTCTCTCAATCCTAACAATGTATTGGCGCAGCTTGTGCAATTGGCAGATGCTAAAAAGTACAATAAAAAAATAAATAAAAATCATAGATAAAGCAAGCAATAAACTTCAACAAGAGAAATTGAAGCCTTGAAATTCAAACCTGTGCTCTACCAGCTAAAATTTCAGCTTCCGCATTGTATTCACGGAAGTAGTACTTGCCGTCGCTTCATCTGATAAAAAAATAAGAAGAAGAAGAAGAAATAAATCTCCAGTTCAAACAAGATCAACAAAAGCAGCACAGAAAAATTAATTCACCTTCCTTTCAGATTGAGCTCGATTATCAACAGATGCCATTATTATTGTTTTCCAGAAATAATACAAACACAGACTTCAAGACTCCTCCGGAAAAGACACCGGAGGTAGGCTATCTGCAGAAGTAGATTGATTTAGGGTTAAATTGAATTCTCTCCGAGTCTGTTAATCCCAAAGATACAAGCGCGAAAAGAATCCGTTGGAGCTGGAGGGCTGCTATTGCCTCCTCTCTTTCCTCACTCAGTACACAGTATGGTTTCCAGTTTCGCCACTTTTAAGCCCAGATTTAAGTTGGGTCATGGGCTCCGTTTTGTGATGGTGGAGGCCCGTACTGTATGGGCTAGCTTTATTTATATTATTTATTACAAAATATGCTTAATCCCTAAAATAAGCACAGTAAATCAATAATTTTATTTTTTCAGAATAAAAAAACATTTCATACTTGGTCTAAAAACGTGATTTTATTTAATTGCATTAAAAAAATATTCACATTTTTTTTAATTCTACTAATGTATGTTACTTCTAAATTTACTGATATATAATTTGGCGTGGTTATTAAAATGTCAAGCTATATAAGTGGTTTGATCGACATATTATTAATGGATTTTTAATGAGGATAAATTTAAATTAATTTTTTAAATTAAAAAAACTCAAGCTTAATTTTCCAATTACATTTCTCATGGTTGAAAACTAAACAAACTAACAACACTTCAACACATGATAAACGACACATCATTTGAAAAAAAAGAAGAGAAGGTAATCATTATAAAAAAAACAATCTAATATAAAAATTTAAATTATTAGAGTAAGATACCAGGATATTATTTATATTATTTTATATGCAAGCCTGCCCTTAAACCCCACACATATTACATTTTTTTCTTTGGACAAAGCATGCTGGACTAGAGCTAGATGCTGGACTTCTGTTATTATATTATTCAATTTATATTTAGTTTTTTTTATAAAATTATAAAACATTTTTTCTACAACTCTTCAATTTTGTTTGCTTGCTTTTATCTGCACATGTATTTTAGCATCTTAATATTACATAAAAATGAGATTCCAAAAAGTTCCAGGGTATTATTCGTATATAGTTTTTAAAGTATTTTCCGTATAACCATCAAACTTTTTTATTATTATTATTATTATTGAAATTATCTTTATTTTGAATATTTCGGATAATTACTCAAATTACTTTTTTTTTATAAAATAAACTACCTTGCCAAAATAAAATTATTTTGGAGCAACTTGTCAAAGAACAATCTCACCCAACAATTTTAAGCTTTATAGGTGAGATTCCAGAATATGATTTATATTATTCTCTAACACATATTCTCAAGTGAAAGTTCTATGGACTTGAAACTTGCACATACCCACACTACCTTAGGCTTGATTTTTTTTATCAAATAAAATGAGAATGATGATATTCGAACTCATGACCAATAGATCATATTAAAGAATTATCTCATTTAAATATTTAAATTTATAGATAAAATTCCAAAATATAATTTATAGAATTATGTAACGCAACTAATTTGCATTCCAATATGAGAAGATCAGGGAGAGAGACGAAGAGAAAGAGAGAGATGAGGAAGATAGAAATGCTAGATAACAACTGTCTCCACACACATACACAACACATCTTTTCACTAATGAGATTAAATTAAAAGCTAACAAACAAGCCAACGTTTGTAAGATTCGAATGGTAGTTTTTATTGAGGTTTTTTGTAATAATAAGGCTTACAGATGGATTGATCGTATAAATCAAAGATTCGAATCCAAGACCTCGTGCTAATACGTGATCTTCTTACACCTGAACCAAACCTTTGACAGCTGCCGGAATCTACTTCGTCATCATGTATAGAGCTTAAGAATGAACAAGAGAAAGCCTGCGGAGTTCTTGCGTGCATCCTGAAAGGCGTCGCCGGCGCAGCATGGCCGGACCTTTCAAACCCTAGCTCTCTAAAGCTGAAGTTTGTTGAAGTACGTATAGGACTTCTTACCCGAAGAAGACATTGTAGGCACCGAGCACAATCCGCTGTAGTGATTCCTTGACTTGCTTGAACATATTTTAGCAACATTTTTGAATGACTCGTGTTTATTTATGTATGGTTGGGCCATATACTCTTCAGTTGGCATCCACTGAGGAAGTATAAAATAAAAAAAATGAGCTGTATCATCAATTGTTTTTTAAAAAATAGAATATATATCATTTTAATATATTTATAAATAAAAAAATATTTTCAAAAACAACCCTAACCACAGTTTTAAAGAGACACTTGAGAACTGTAATTGTTTGGACATTAGAAAACTTAAATTAACGATGATTTCTCATGTGAGAAAAATTATAGATAGCCTTGAATTCACTATTGTTATCAAATTATTTAAGAGATTCCCTTAACTGTCCTTAAAAAATTACTCTAAATCATAAAATTAATTTATTTAAGCTGATAATGATAGCCATGAACTTATATATAATGGATTTAATTTTTTAAAGTGAAAATAATTCCAAAGAACTTGAATGGTGCACATCCAACCGCACGTACAAGAATTACTATAATAAGTAATAATTTTAAATACCTAGCTAGTTCCACACAAGGGGAAAAAAAAGTTTGCTGCAAGTTAAAAATTACCTGAGCTGCCTTGATCTCTGAATCTTGTTTGTTGATGTCGAGAGAGAGTGGCCGCAACATGCAAACGAAAAATAGGTCCGATTTTCCACAAAATTTCATGTGTGTTTGGCTGTGGATAGAGAGAGAGAGAGAGAGAGAGAGAGAGAGATCTCAATTCATAGAAACGGGAATATGGAGCAAAAATTAATTCGAAAATAATAATCTAACACTTTCAATTCATAGACTTGCCACTGGATCCCCAAGCCTATTGGTAATTATTTATTATTATTTTGATTTTTTTCCAGAAAAGAAAATCAACCTAAATAGTTAATATATATGTATATATATAGATATAGATATTAGAGAATAATATAAATTATATTCTGCACCTCACTTATAAGCTAAGTTCTTACCTAAATGCTAAAATCTCCACAAACTCTGTGTCAATCTGAGAAGCAAAACGAAGACAGAGATGTTAGAGTGGAAGAAGAAGACGTTTGAAGTTGAGGATGGAAGAGCTTAATTTTTGTTTCAAACCACGGGATTTAACTCACATCTGTCTCTTCCTTCACTTCTCGAATGGCAGCTGTCCAAATATCCTCGCCCTGTGAATTCATGGCGGTGGAGCTTCAGAATATAAGCAAACTGTAACATGAATCTCCTATATATATATGATACTCACCTGATTAGCAACGCCGGTGGGGAACTTCCATACATCTTTATCTCTGAACGCGCCATTCTTTTCCTGAACCACAAGCACCTGTAGCCAAGTGGAATCATTTGACCTCAGATTGAGAAAGAAATCAAATTATGATACCAAGCTATCTTAGAAATTTCAACTCGATTTTGCATCATCTGTGCGAGCAGGTGGAAAGGCACAAATTAACTACATTTCCATCCTTCATACCTAGATATGGACATTTACATCCTTAATTAAACTATAAGTTTTGCTATGTCTTAGCCATCAGAAACTATTTTGGGGGGTAGAAATCTAATTAATTATACAAGCTTTAATTTCTACAATTTCAATTAAAATATTCCATTCAATTAAATCAACATTTAAACTAAAAAAACAAGAAGATTGTAGCAAAAAACACGAAAAAAGGGATAGATGGTTATTATTATGAATATATTAATTAAGCTAATGTGTACTTTTAATATATATCAATTCATTTCAATTAACGTTTTACACCTCAAATACTTGATCATTAATATTGTCATCAACTAAGTATTAATAACACCCTTTTTCGTGTATACGTATAAATAATATAGTTATTTTAAATAAAACTACAATTATTGGAATTTAATTCCCGCACCAAAAGATGGGTCATAATCTAATGTTTTTTTTTAAATAAAATATAATCAAATTTGTGTTTTTTTAATTTAAAGACCTTTGAAAAGTACTTTCAAACAACTATACTCTACTGATTACGCATGTATACAAGCCTCTAGTTTTACACGATCACTGGGTTTTTTTTCCTTTTCTT
Source organism: Salix suchowensis (assembly GCA_029030765.1). Classification (NCBI taxonomy): domain Eukaryota; kingdom Viridiplantae; phylum Streptophyta; class Magnoliopsida; order Malpighiales; family Salicaceae; genus Salix; species Salix suchowensis. Next base: position 7,229,968 of record CM054980.1, read on the forward strand.
TTCCCCTGATCTCATTGATCTTTTAGTAGCATCTCCGAATTAACTATTATTATAATAGCCAGGACCTGACGGGAAAGTCTACATTCACCAGAGAGATAAAATAAATCAAAACTGGAACCTTCCTCCCTGACCGGCGGCGGGCCAAAGGAAAAAGGGTAGAATAGTTATGTTAAAACTAGAAAATGGAAAATATACCTCTCTGTTATCATTCATGACGAAGGCACCAATACCAACAGTATGGGAGGCATTTGCAGGAAGAGTATCGGGAGTTTCAGGAATCCAATAGACTAACATCAGGTAATCCGACTCTGCATGGTGGTACCTAAATCCTTCCTGTGAATTTTATCAGCACAATCTATATCATTCCCTTGTCCGAAGCTGAGATGATGAACTAATTCCAGTTGTTTCTACCTGGAGATAGCAATTCTGTACGTGCATGCCTTGTGGGAAGATATGTGCTTGTTAGTTAGGGTTTAATTAATTACCTTAACTGTAGGTTCAACAAGATTAGCAAGCTTAATTGGCAACTTGATCCAAACACCCTTCACCCCCTAAAAGAAAACATGGAAAAAAAGCAAGAATTAATCATGTTGCTAATAGCTTTTACACAGTTTTTATAATATACAGCACGCCCAGACATAGCCAAATATTGCCAGACAACTGTTTTCCAGGAGTCCCTCAGTTTGATTTACCTGCTGCCTCCATTGTGACATTGAAGCTCTAAGCAGAGGAACGTAGACATCACTGTCCATAGGTTCCTCAACATCTACCTTAACTCCTCCATATGAATCTTCAACTGCTTTTAACAGTCCAACCTGCTGAATTGGCTGCTCTCTGATCGGTAATGAACTCGTTGATGTAATTGGAGACGACATTTTTTTATTCCTGGAGAGTGATGAAACCAGGGAATCAGATGTCCACTTACGTTGTGTCCGGGAAGATGAAACGGCTAAGTTTGTCAAGATGACGATGCGGTAACAAATTGAAGGCCATAGCCCGTATATATACACACATATGGTGTGCGCGTGGTTATTTTATAAATGTAAGAGAATTTTCCTCTAAGTTGCTGTGCATATACTTCGTCAATAAGGGATCAATATATTTTTGTATGCAATTAAAAGTTGGACTTCATAGACGGAGAATTCAGAATTGGGGGCTACAGACATAGACTTATACCAAAGTTGACAAATTCTTTTTATCCTTTTCTGACTCGCTAAAATCCTTTTTTATTGTCTTTAGAAATACTTTTGAAACAAAAATATTTTTTAATGTATTATTTTTCTGATGTGTTAAGATTTTTTTGATATATTAATATTAAAATACAAATTCACATGTGAATTGTGGAGTGGGATTTGATTTTTGAAAAGTGCATTTGATTTGTGTTCAAGAGAAGAATCAAAGGATTGTTTTATTCTTTTATAAGAGTATTTTAAGTATAAATTATACTCAAATATGTGTTTGTTGAAGGTATGTTTACCCCTCACCTTCCCTTCTAGAAATATTTTCCAATAACATCTCAATAACAACCATGAACATGATCATCGTTGCACTTTTAAAACCAACAAGATTGTTGGTTCAAGTTTCCAACGTACCATTGAATAATCATCAAACTTGTAATTGAAAACAAATCCATCATTGATTATATACACAAACTAAGTCAATTCTCAAGATGGTGTCGGCGTCAAAGGAAAAGAGGGCATGAGGGCCCACTGTTTCAAGTTTAAATTATAAGTAACTCCTTTAAGAAAATAAAAAATAGGCATGTTGATTTATTTTTTTTGCACTCAAGGTGAATACTTTGACAATCACTTATAGAGAATTCTCTATGTTGATCATAGTATTGACATCATGTTAGTTATAATGATTAAGACTATTTTTAGAGGATCAAGTGGCTAACTTGACAAAACTCATTAAAGGGCAAAAAGATCTTGAGCTAATGAAGTTGATGAGTAAGCTCGAGGGCATGAATAGTGGAGGCCAGGCTTTGGCTACCAAGGTTTTATAAAAAGATCATTTGGATGTTATTGAGGATTTCACAACCAAAGTCATAAAAATATTCACGGTATTATTTATGACATATTCACCGTGAATCAACTAGAAGATATTATCAAGAGAGCCATAATGGAAGTAAAAAGTTCAGTTCATACTTTGTATTCTTATGTGAGGTCGTACATTTAAAGGATTGACCTGTTAAGGATGCCTCCAAGTTATCAACCACCAAAGTTTCAATAATTTAATGGCAAAGGAAACCTATGACAACATGTGGATCATTTTGTAGAAACTCACAATAATGCTAAAAATGATGGTGATCTCATGGTAAAAAAGTTCATTCTTTCATTAAAAGACAATGCTTTTGACTAGTACATTTTCGTGGAGTTTAGCTCAATTGATAGTTAGAACCAATTAAAATGAGAGTCTCTCAATCATTTCTATAATATTTGTCATGTGGTCAACATGATTGAACTTAATAATACATGTCAATGGAAAAATGGTCCTATCGTTGACTATGTTCATCGATGGAGAAACTTTAGTCTTAATTGTAAGGATTGACTCACAAAGTTTTCGCTCTAGATATCTGTATTAAAAGGATGTATTAGGGACTATACAACATTCTATAAAGAATCAAACTTAATTCTTTTACAGGATTGGCTACTTAAGCACATGTCATGAAGCTTAATATTGTTACATCTAGAAACTTATCATTACCTACGTATGAGCCTAAGAAAAACAAGCATAAAGGTCATATATTTTGAAATAGTACTCTCAAACCTGAGGGAAAGTAATATTTAGTAATTAACTTTATTGTTGTATAGGTGCCAACCAAAGTTAAAAGGAATGATCATTCAACACCAACTATTTTTTTTTTTATAAAAGTGAAAGGAAGAAGCCATTCTCGAAGAAAAAAAACAAGAAAATAGTATTAGTTCCTCAACTTAAACACATCTAAAATGTTAGATGATTTTCTCAAAGTATATATTGCTAAGCTACCGGAGTCAAATGTCCCAAAAAAATAAACCAAGAGGATAACCTAAATTATTGCAAATACCATTTTCTAATAAGTCACCCTATAGAGAAATGTTTTGTGTAAAATGACAAGATCATAAAAATATACGAGAATAGGGACATCATTTTCAATAAAGAAATAACAACTTACAATAACATGAATATGATGAATTTAGGTTCACACCAATCACTATTTGCAATAAGTTTTAGCTCTTTTGAACTTGGAAAACTTAATGTCCTTTTACCTAAGAGCTTGATTATGTCCTCAACTCAAGCTATGCGTACACCCTATGCACCTCAAGTTAGAAACTTGAAGTTTAATTCATTTGATAATTACTACAAAAATAAAAGGACATGTTTTTTTACCAGATTTTTACATTTAATCCAACAAGACTCCAATAAATTAGGACCCCATGAATTCTTGAGGTCGATAAGGTTTATTGGATTAAAAACTAACAAGGTTTTTTTTAAAAAAAAATCAGAAAAATTTTTAGAAAAAAAGACCCAACAACAACTGAAGCCTAATAAGGCTCATAGTGGTTAAAAACCCAACAAAGTTTTAATAAACAAAATTCCAACAAAAAACCCTATCATGGTTTTAACAAAGAAAAAGTCAAACAAAAACCCAACAAGCTTTTTAACGCTATATTTTCCTTTCTGAGTATGCTTTATAACCTTCATCTTATAGATAATGCCCTTTCAAGTCTTATCTTTTCCTTCATTAGTGTATTTTTCAGTCATTACCTCTTAGATAATAATATGTTTTCTAGTTTTATCTGTTTTTTCAGTATATTCAATCACCATAGTCATTTTTCTTCTAATAAAAGAGCAAACAACCTTTATATTTTTTTTATGGAGTGAAATATCTTCTCAGCTTCATTAGCTAAATTAGAAATGTAATGGATCGGTGTACAAGTGATCTTATTTTTTCATGCTCTCCCATAGAAAGTTCAGATCTTATCCTGCCCACTACATCATCAACAAAATACCCAAAGGCTGAAAGATAACAGCTTTAAAAGTATACAAGCTAGCCCTATATTACCATGGATCGGTGATGACATTATTCTTGTGGAAAACTTGATAAAGACTAGCTAAATTACACTATTTAAAATGCTATAATGATTCTTTGGCTCTCATGCTATTGTCTTAAGAATGACTTTTCATTGACAAAAAAAGATTTTGACTCTTCATTTATGGAGCTGCGAAACCAAGAAATAAAAGATATTTTTTTTTACTCTCCCATTAAGAAATGCACCCACTGAACACAAAAAACAAAGCTTCGAGTTCATAATGAAGAGTCTAACCATTCACCATTTCTTAAAGATTCGAGCTTTATCATTAATATATTTTAAGATCAGGCATGTTAATTACTAGCTAGTCCGTTCTATGTTAGAGTTCCCACCCCAGCATATGTATGATAGAATAACTTCACATGTGTGTGTTTTAAAATATATCCATTATTCAAAACTGAATATGTGATGAATGTATTTATACACCATTTATATATGTGAAAAAAAAGAAAAAAAAATCATACCTGTTCTGAACCTAGTTAGATCTATGGCATGCATCACATGCAAGATGTAAATGTGCGAAGTGATTTCTTTTTACTACTAATAATAATAATGAAGACGAAGACGAAGACGAAGACATTAGGAGGAGTGTGTTTGAATTACTGCTTAGTACAGATATGATCTGAGCAGAACGAACACATAAACATGTCCCCATGAG